>JAXIVJ010005253.1:0-40000 GCA_036785665.1 Chirona hameri | reverse complement strand
TGGTGACCCTGCCGCCCGTGTCGACCCGTCTTGGTGACCCTGCCGCCCGTACTGACTCGTCTCGGTGACCCTGCTGCCCTCGCCGACCCGTCTTTGTGACCCTGCCGCCCGTACTGACCCGTCTCGGTGACCCTGTCGCCCGCGCCGACCCGTCTTGGTGACCCTGCCGCCCGTACTGACCCGTCTTGGTGACCCTGCTGCCCTCGCCGACCCGTCTTTGTGACCCTGCTGCCCGCGCCGACCCGTCTTTGTGACCCTGCCGCCCGTACTGACCCGTCTTTGTGACCCTGCTGCCCGCGCCGACCCGTCTTTGTGACCCTGCCGCCCATGCCGACCCGTCTTTGTGACCCTGCCGCCCGTACTGACCCGTCTCGGTGACCCTGCCGCCCGTACTGACCCGTCCCGGTGACCCTGCCGCCCATGCCGACCCGTCTCGGTGACCCTGCCGCCCGTACTGACCCGTCTTTGTGACCCTGCCGCCCATGCTGACCCGTCTTTGTGACCCTGCCGCCCATGCTGACCCGTCTTTGTGACCCTGCCGCCCATGCTGACCCGTCTTTGTGACCCTGCCGCCCATGCTGACCCGTCTTGGTGACCCTGCCGCCCATGCTGACCCGTCTTTGTGACCCTGCCGCCCGTACTGACCCGTCTTGGTGACCCTGCCGCCCGTACTGACCCGTCTTGGTGACCCTGCCGCCCGTACTGACCCGTCTTGGTGACCCTGCCGCCCGTACTGATCCGTCCCGGTGACCCTGTCGCCCATGCTGACCCGTCTTGGTGACCCTGCCGCCCATGCTGACCCGTCTTGGTGACCCTGCCGCCCGTACTGACCCGTCTTGGTGACCCTGCCGCCTATGCTGACCCGTCTTGGTGACCCTGCCGCCCGTACTGACCCGTCTTGGTGACCCTGCCGCCCGTACTGACCCGTCTTGGTAACCCTGCCGCCCGTACTGACTCGTCTCGGTGACCCTGCCGCCGTCGAATTAGCGTGACATTGTGTGTCGAGACCACCCCGGCAGCGGCTCCTCCGACCGTTAGCTGGCTTCCGGCGGGCCAGCCGAGCCCGGCCTGTCCCCGTGCTGTCCCCTCCCTCCCTCTCTGCTGTCACCTGGACTGGCGGGCTAGACGGTCCCGGTCAGCGTCCCTGGTGAGGTGTTTGTCTCGAGGTGCAGCTGCAGAGGAGGCATTTCTCGAAGGACCGGCCCGAGGCAGGCAGGTGACACGGCGCTGTGTTAGGTCACGTTCCGTCCACACAGCTGCCGAGTGCCTCCGGCCGCCGCCGAACGTTTAAAGGCCCGGTGTATGGACTTTACACACGCCGCCGATGTAAGTTCAGTTGACTAGAGGACGGCGATTCTACGCTCCGTGATGCAGATAGCCCTCAGAGATCGTCTGGTATGTGTTATGCTGAAACGTGCAGGCTGTAAGTAACACCCAGACAGGTTCTCACTTTTACCGGCTAATGTGCTTTGCATGAGGTAATGCAAAGCATTACCTCTGCAAAGCAGGATTTCGTGTTTTCTTCAGACCCAGGAAGCGTCGCCGTCAGCGGCTGGCGCCAGCCAGGTGCGCTGCTGTCGGCTGGAGTGCGTTTTTCCTCGTTCAAGAAGTTAATGCAGCTCCGATTGGGCACAGATAACTGGCCGAAAAACCACCGGTATACCATTTGTCTCGAGCCGTGGCTTTATGGTCATCCTCCGTTCAGCCGGCCACGGCAGGCTTATCGACGTCATGTTAATGTGAGAGGATGCGCCAGACCCCTATATACGTCGCGTTAATGTGAGAGGAGGCGCCAGACCCTATCTACGTCATGCTAATGTGCGAGGAGGCGTCATATCCCTATATACGTCGTGTTAATGTGAGAGGAGGTGCCAGACCCTATCTACGTCGTGTTAATGTGAGAGGAGGCGCCATATCCCTATATACGTCGTGTTAATGTGAGAGGAGGCGCCAGGCCCCTATATACGTCATGTTAATGTGAGAGGAGGCGCCAGACTCTATTTTCGTCGTGTTAATGTGAGAGGAGGCGCCATATCCATATATATATATACGTCGTGTTAATGTGAGAGGAGGCACCATATCCATATATACGTCGTGTTAATGTCAGAGGAGGCGCCAGACCCTATCTACGTCGTGTTAATGTGAGAGGAGGCGCCATATCCATATATACGTCGTGTTAATGTGAGAGGAGGTGCCAGACCCCTATATACGTCGTGTTAATGTGAGAGGAGGTGCCAGACCCCTATCTACGTCATGTTAATGTGAGAGGAGGCGTCATATCCCTATATACGTCGTGTTAATGTGAGAGGAGGCGCCAGGCCCCTATATACGTCATGTTGATGTGAGAGGAGGCGCCAGACCCTATATACGTCGTGTTAATGTGGGAGGAGGCGCCAGACCCTATATACGTCGTGTTAATGTGAGAGGAGGCGCCAGACCCCATATATACGTCGTGTTCATGTGAGAGGAGGCGCCAGACCCTATATACGTCGTGTTAATGTGGGAGGAGGCGCCAGACCCTCTCACATTAACACGACGTGTTAATGTGAGAGGAGGCGCCAGACCCTATCTACGTCGTGTTAATGTGAGAAGAGGCGCCATATCCATATATACGTCGTGTTAATGTGAGAGGAGGCGCCAGACCCTATCTACGTCGTGTTAATGTGAGAGGAGGTGCCAGACCCCTATATACGTCGTGTTAATGTGGGAGGAGGCGCCAGACCCCTATATACGTCATGTTAATGTGAGAGGAGGCGCCAGACCCTCTCACATTAACACGACGTGTTAATGTGAGAAGAGGCGCCATATCCATATATATATATATATATATATATATATATATATATATATATATATATATATATATATATATATATATATATATATATATATATATATATATATATATATATATATATATATATATATATATATATATATATATATATATATATATATATATATATATATATATATATATATATATACGTCTTGTTAATGTGAGAAGAGGCGCCAGACCCTATCTACGTCGTGTTAATGTGAGAGGAGGTGCCAGACCCCTATATACGTCGTGTTAATGTGGGAGGAGGCGCCAGACCCCTATATACGCCATGTTAATGTGAGAGGAGGCGCCAGACCCTATCTACGTCGTGTTAATGTGAGAAGAGGCGCCATATCCATATATATATATATATACGTCGTGTTAATGTGAGAGGAGGCGCCATATCCATATATATACGTCGTGTTAATGTGAGAAGAGGCGCCAGACCCTATCTACGTCGTGTTAATGTGAGAGGAGGCGCCATATCCATATATATATATATACGTCGTGTTAATGTGAGAGGAGGCGCCATATCCATATATATATACGTCGTGTTAATGTCAGAGGAGGTGCCATATCCATATATACGTGGTGTTAATGTGAGAGGAGGCGCCAGACCCTATCTACGTCGTGTTAATGTGAGAGGAGGCGCCATATCCATATATACGTCGTGTTAATGTGAGAGGAGGCGCCAGGCCCCTATATACGTCATGTTAATGTGAGAGGAGGCGCCGTATCCATATATACGTCGTGTTAATGTGAGAGGAGGCGCCAGACCCTATCTACGTCGTGTTAATGTGAGAGAAGGCGCCATATCCATATATACGTCGTGTTAATGTGAGAGGAGGCGCCAGGCCCCTATATACGTCATGTTAATGTGAGAGGAGGCGCCATATTCATATATACGTGGTGTTCATGTGAGAGGAGGTGCCAGACCCTATATACGTCGTGTTAATGTGAGAGGAGGTGCCAGACCCTCTCACATTAACACGACGTGTTAATGTGAGAAGAGGCGCCATATCCATATATACGTCGTGTTAATGTGAGAGGAGGCGCCAGGCCCCTATATTCGTCATGCTAATGTGGGAGGAGGCGCCAGACCCCTATATACGTCGTGTTAATGTGAGAGGAGGCGCCAGACCCCTATCTTCGTCGTGATAATGCGAGAGGAGGTGCCAGACCCTATCTACGTCGTGTTAATGTGAGAGGAAGCGCCAGATCCCTATATACGTCGTGTTAATGTGAGAGGAGGTGCCAGACCCTATCTACGTCGTGTTAATGTGAGAGGAGGCGTCATATCCCTATATACGTTGTGTTAATGTGTGATGAGGCGCCAGGCCCCTATATACGTCATGCTAATGTGAGAGGAGGTGCCAGCCCCTATCAACGTCGTGTTAATGTGAGAGGAGGTGCCATATCCATATATACGTCGCGTTAAAGGAAATAGTTCACCTTCAAAATTAGTTTTAAACTGAGATAGCAGTTTTTGTAGCCCGTTTTGGGAAACCCCTATCTGCAAGTTGTCTTGACTGAAAAGACTCTCCAGCCGAATATATTTGATTTTTTGGCGAAGGAATGCGGTGCTGGCGAAATAATGTGGTGCTGGATCTAGCCCGGACAGAGGCTATACCATCAGCCAATCAGCTTGCAGCTGGTGCTAGCAAGGGGACCGCCGGCCACCGGTTGGCACATCTATAATGCGAGTCTATCCTTACGCGACTACTTTCGAATCTGATTGACTGAATAATTTTGTTTACCTTCCCGTGACGTCAGGCCTCTGATTCAGAGTATGCATATAGTGTTGGCTAACAATAATAATGTACGGTCTTCTGTCCTGAATCGACACGATACGTGTAAGACTATTTTTGACAATATAAAAAGAAATTGTATTAAAAATATAACCAAATCGTGTTTGGGAAAATTTCCCAAGTGATCTATTTCATTTAATGTGGGAGGAGGCGCCAGACCCCCGCCGTATCTGAACATACCGATCTGTTCCCGGACCCATCCACATATGGTGCTATTTCAGAGACTTTACTATATTGAAACAATCTCTGTTTCGTTTGACTTATTACTGATGGGCTATGACTATGGTATCCTGGCTCTGGTAGTCTTTGTGAGACTGATATGCTTTGCACACAAACATTACAGCGGAACATAAGCCACTAAATATACCTCACGTCCTAATATGGGGACTTCTAACTTCGTGTCGCAGGCTCACATCATCTGGCCGACAGTGTCCTTCCCTGCTATGCCGTCACTAACAAGCAACCCAATCACTCATCGTGCAATCAGCAATCAACAGCTCCCGGGAATGCGACCATTGTGTAGTTGCAGGTGTTCATATTGCAGTTGTGTACGTCGCTGGTCTCTGTGTACGTCGCAGTCAGGTGGATCCCGGTGATTGGCTGGCCCTCGGCGATGCTGCTGCCACCTACGTTACCAGCTAACTTATCGCCGCAACCGCAGCCGCCGCCCGGCCCAACCCGGCCGCCGTCAGTTCAGTTCAGAGCGCCGCTGTGGTGGGACGTGTCCGAATCAGCTCCTCTGGACAGCTGCCAGCACGTGAGACGCTCGTCGCCGGGTTCTCTGAGTTGCTGGTGAGGAGTGTCGAAAGGTGACCGGTCAACGCTGTGCCGACCCTCCCCGCGGAGTGGCAGCCGTAAGCAGCAGCAGCATGAAGGCCGCGATTGCTGAGCCGGCCAAGGCCGAGAAGAGGCTGGGCGTGGACCTGAAGGCGGCGCGCAAGAGCAGTTTCGACTCAGACGAGGTGCAGATGTACCTGAACAAGCTGACCCACCTGGTGCCCAACGCGCCGAAGCACCGCAAGCTGAGCAAGCTGGAGGTGATCCAGTGCGTGATCGACTACATATGTGAGCTGGAGGAGACGCTGCTGGTGCGTCAGCTGGTGCGGCAGCCGTCCAGCGTGCTCAGCGAGCGGCAGAACACGCTCCACTCCACCGAGGTGAGCACGGCGTACTGTGATTTTGTGCGTGTCTATTTTGTTGTACTCCTTGAGCTTATTTCACGATGGATAAAATGTTATGTGGTAATAATTGTGCAACGAACGGACAATGTGCTAGTCATGCTTCCAGTCACACGGACACGTTCCTTAGTAGTTCGGTTTGACGTCATTGCAACTAACGACATGTCTGCGATAGCTCTTCGTGACACCTGCCGTTCTTTCATAACGATCGGTTTTTCCTTGGCGTGATCGCGTTCGCTTCACTCGCGTGTAAGCACTTAGGACTGATCCGTTCGAACAGCATGTTTCCGCCCAGTTCACCGTTACCAGTGGCAGTCTTAAGCAGCAGCAGCATGAAGGCCGCGATTGCTGAGCCGGCCATACCGTCCCCAGCTGGACGTTATCGGCCCGTTAGATCCACTGTGTCGGGTCTACTATGTCGAGTCTCCTGTGTCGGGTCTCCTGTGTCGGGTCTCCTGTGTCGGGTCTCCTGTGTCGGGTCTCCCGTGTCGGGTCTCCCGTGTCGGATCTCCCGTGTCCACTCTCCCGTGTCCACTGTGTTGGGTCCCCTGTGTCGGGTCCCCTGTGTCGGGTATCCTGTGTCCAGTCTCCTGTGTTCGGTCTCCCGTGTCGGGTCTCCTGTGTCGGGTCTCCCGTGTCGGGTCTCCCGTGTCGGGTCTCCTGTGTCGGGTCTCCTGTGTCGGGTCTCCCGTGTCGGGTCTCCCGTGTCGGGTCTTCTATGTCGAGTCTCCTGTGTCGGGTCTCCTGTGTCGGATCTCCCGTGTCGGATCTCCCGTGACCACTGTGTCGGTGTTCGGCAGCAGATGCGGCCGGCCACTGGACGGTCGGGTCCCTGGTGGTGTGTTAGCCGTCTGTATGTCGTACTGTTCTCTGGTCGTTGTATGTATCGGCTGTGTGCCGTGTGCTGGCAACCTCCCAGCGTCACTAACCGTTTTCCCGTGTTCCAGGCGACGGCAGAACGTCGGTCGTGATGTCTGCCATCATCAAACTCTGTGCGCGCGTCATCGTACTGAACATTGCAGCATCGAACCATACATCATCACCGGGAACGTCATCAACTATGTAAACAAGAGGCAGGAATAACGAATAGAAGATATATATATATATATATATATATATATATATATATATATATATATATATATATATATATATATATATATATATATATATATATATATATATATATATTGAAGAAGATTGCATTTACGCATGTCACAGAAGATCACTTGGCAAAAGGTGAGCGTCGTTGGTCAACTCATGTTTGTTTGTCATTGCTTCTACAGTCATTGCTGGTTTGTCATTGCTTCTACAGTCATTGCTTTGTCATTGCTTCTATACAGCTAGCTATTGTTGTCCGCCGTTCACATTGTCGTGTGCATTGAGAATATTCATCTCCAGGCTGCACAGGCAAGCAGACATTCACAGTCACGCGGTAACTACACAGCTTCCAATCTAACGAGGTTTCTTTCTTTCAGAGCGACTCAGACTCCTCACGGACACCGCCGTCCGACGCCGAGCGCCAGCCGCCCTCGTAAACCTGCTGACTGGAGACTGCGACGGAGACCAAGTACAAAGCGGCGGCGGGCCGGCCGGCCGGCCGCCAGACGGAGCCGGCAGCGGCGCCGACCGCACACGGCCGCCAGCCGGTGGTCACTCCGGCACCGAGACGGGCCACTAACGTCCGCTGGGACCCCACCCACGGCCCGGACCAGCTGTAGGACCAGACGGCCCCTGAGCTGCCCCTGAGCTGCCCGGCCTAGGCCGGCTCTCTGCCGCCGAACCTCCGTGTCTCGGCCGCCGGACCTTTGTTACGGGGCCGGGTCTCGGCCGCCGGACCTCTGTTACGGGGCCGTGTCTCGGCCGCCGGGCCTCTGTTACGGGGCCGTGTCTCGGCCGCCGGACCTCTGTTACGGGGCCGTGTCTCGGCCGCCGGACCTCTGTTACGGGGCCGTTTCGCCGCCTGACCTCTGTTACGAGGCCGAGGTGTGTCGGAGTCTGGAGTCTGTGGAGGACGTCATTTGAACTGGAGTGGGCAGCCGACACCGGCAGACGGACCATACAACCCGGTACTCGCTCCTCCACTCAGTACTGCATACTGTGCATTCCCTGCTGTACAAACGGAGAGAAAGAGAGAGAGAGAGAGAGGGAGTGTATGTTAGTGATGACCTGACGTAATCCCATATATAAGTATCGTGCCTGTGATCCTATTTGTCTGTGATACGTTCTGCATGAGATCATTATGGAATATAATATGAGAGTGACTCGGCGTTTGTGGCAGCTCAGTCTGGAGGAACCGAGTGGCTGGGGCGCTGGCTGCAGTGCTCATCACAATGGGCGATCATCAGCTGATGTCTCCACTGCAGCTCACACCTGCTGACCACGTCAGTCTGTCTGTGACCACGTCAGTTTGTCTGTGACCACGTCAGTCAGTCTGTCTCGAAATGGTAGCAACATAGTGGTCACCAGCGGTCTCCAGCCAAACCTCCCCCTAAATGGTGCGCCGGTGTCGGCCGGTACCCAGCGGTCTCTGATCGGTGAAGGTCACCTCACCGCACTCCCAGCGGTGACGGCAGCGTCTCCGAGCTCAGCTGGCACGCTCAGCACCTGTCACGTGACCTCTGACCTGTGACACCCGCCCGGCCCGTCACCTGTCACATGACCTCTGACCTGTGACGCCCCTCCACCGGGGCACAGTTATTACCCCACCAGCGGGTGAGTCGTCGTCGGCCGGGTGGCCCCGTCACATGTCACGTGACCTCTGACATGTGACGCTCTTCCTCCGGGGTACAGTTTTTACCTCACCAGCGGGTGAGGCGTCATCCGGGTGGCCCCACCTGCTGACAAAAACTCCACGATATCTCACCGGGTCGCGGCGTTTTTTGAGCGCCGGCCGGGTCATCCATCTAATGGCGGCATTGTGCGGCGAAACGCGCCGCTCTGAGACGATCCTGGCGCGGCATGACAAAAAGGCGGCGGCGTCTGAGACGGAGCCGATGGCGGCGCGCGGTGCGCCGTTTTTGTCTGCCGTACGGCGGTGCAGGTGACACCTGTAGCGGCGGCCGGCCGCGGAGCCGCCATCGTAACTGGATTATCCGTGTCGTGAGGAGCTCTACTGCAGAGGGCGGCGGGGTTCAGGCGGCCGTACGTGTGGCTAACCTCCTCTCCCTCCCTCCCTCCCTCTCTCCCTCCATCCCTCCCTCCCTCCCTCCCTCCCTCCCTCTCTCCCTCCCTCCCTCCCTCCCTCCCTCCCTCCCTCCCTCCCTCCCTCCCTCCCTCCCCCCTCAGACTGCAGCGCTGGACCCGTTATGGGCCGATCAGGTACACAGTGGTGTGGCGGAGAGTATGTACGGTGGAATGAAGTGCGAACTCCGCTTCAGACCACGCTGTTAACCAGCTCAGTTAAGTTCATATTTAGGTGACATTTACCGAGTATTTTCATATGTATTGGTCCTTTTCTTTTCATCCCCTACTTTTGACGTGGTATTCCGTGATCACAAATAATGGACGCATCTTGAAATTATTTGATATCATCTCTCCTGTTCCAAAAAAGAAACTAGACGACGGTCGACCCGTTCACCAGCTAAGCCATTAACACAGCGACATTTTGATAGCTATCTTGATCCGCTAAACTGTTAACGCAATAAGCCCTATAAGTAAGGTGGCGTTGTTTCTTGATATTCGAATAGAATGAAACGTCTACCATAGTGATCCACATTACGCAAAAATAATACAAGAAAGTTGCGAAAACCCGCGTTTCGAAAAGCGATCACCCGTTATGAAATACAAGCTTAACAATGGATAAGTGAACAGATGGTGCGTATAATCTTCCATGCTTTATAGATGAGCCTTTAGCTCGACTTTGACATCTTATTACGGGTTTTCATCACAATTGAGCTTCTAAGTGAGCAATAAAATGGAAATCGTCGGGACACGGTATCTTCTTACAAAGGAGGCAGCAATACGCTGTGAGACCTTGGTAAGCCTACCACTTGGCTGCCACAATAATAAATGTCCAGGCAGGTGCCTGTAAAAAGGATGGAGATAGTGAAAGGTTGGCAACTTTTTCCTCGAAGGTCCCCTCACTTCAAGCCTCAACCGAACACTTCGGAATCACCCTTTAACACCTTCCGACCTTTCGTCTTCGGAATCACCCTTTAACACCTTCCCGACCTTACGTCTTCGGAATCACCCTTTAACACCTTCCGACCTTTCGTCTTCTGAATAACCCTTTAACACCTTCCCGACCTTACGTCTTTATTTCATGGAGACGATTTACTCTCAGTCTCGCTCGTTAATTGATTTGGCTTACAATAATACGCCCGAACGCCGCCAGCTAAACACTGTTCGTTATGTTGCGGCCCGTGGCGGCCTGTGGCGGCCTGTGGCGGCCTGTGGCGGCCTGTGGCGGCCTGTGGCGGCCTGTGGCGGCCTGTGGCGGCCTGTGGCGGCCTGTGGCGGCCTGTGGCGGCCTGTGGCGGCCTGTGGCGGCCTGTGGCGGCCCGTGGCGGTCCGTGGCGGCCCGTGGCGGCCGGTGGCGGCCCGTGGCGGCCAGTTCTGCGGCCAGTTCTGGAGCCAGTGGGCAGTGACCCGACCACAGATCCGCGCACAGTCACATTACACAGTCACATTACACAGTCACATTACACAGTCACATTACACAGTCACATTACACAGCCAGCAGCATCATATTCTCGCCAGCTGGGAATGGCTCCTTCTGGCATGCTTTCGGCTTCTTATATGAAAGAGAACAATATGGATCGATGGAGCAATGCGTTGCACTTCCTCTTCTCCTCAAAGACTGTTCTATGTTCCTACGCGACATGTACCTGTGATAGGTATGTACTTATGCATATGCATGTGTGGAGCGTTCCGTTCCTGGTATCCATGTTGATGACGGCTGAATTTATTGACGGCTCATGTTTTTGCTGTTGCATGACATGGCAGTTATGTTGCCACGGCGTCATTTATTGAATCGGAGCCCCTCCCCATTCCCGCCGCATTCGTGGCATACCTCAGTGGAGTCCGGACAAGCCCGGCGCGCAGCCTGGTATGCCAGATACGGGGAAGAACACGTGTGGCATCGGTGGACAGCACACCTGTTTCAACAGTTCAGCGCGCTGTTCAGTGTTCCGTTCCAATAGTTCAGTGTGTGGTTTGCCCGCTGCTAAAAACGGCGTTGCTGTGCACCTGCGATCACAGCACCCCTCAGGCCCTCAGCGGGCGGAAAACATGACCCGGGGCACATTGACGCGCGTCAGCACACATTAAGTCACATACAGGAACATCCTGCACAGGAGTTGATGGTGTCACCGCCGCTGCGACGCCAACATCCACGCTTCCATGAAGTCAGTGTGAGAGCTGTGTCGCACAGCAGTGCCGGAGCGTCTCCACCTCACCGTCAGAAGTCTGTGTGAGAGCTGTGTCGCAGCACCATCTCACCGTCAGAAGTCAGTGTCAGAGCTGTGTTGCAGCACCATCTCACCGTCAGAAGTCAGTGTGAGAGCTGTGTCGCAGCAGTGCCGGAGTGTCTCCACCTCACCGTCAGAAGTCAGTGTGAGAGCTGTGTCGCAGCACCATCTCACCGTCAGAAGTCAGTGTCAGAGCTGTGTTGCAGCACCATCTCACCGTCAGAAGTCAGTGTGAGAGCTGTGTCGCAGCAGTGCCGGAGTGTCTCCACCTCACCGTCAGAAGTCAGTGTGAGAGCTGTGTCGCAGCAGTGCCGGAGTGTCTCCATCTCACCGTCAGAAGTCAGTGTGAGAGCTGTGTCGCAGCAGTGCCGGAGTGTCTCCATCTCACCGTCAGAAGTCAGTGTGAGAGCTGTGTCGCAGCAGTGCCGGAGTGTCTCCACCTCACCGTCAGAAGTCAGTGTCAGAGCTGTGTTGCAGCACCACCTCACCGTCAGAAGTCAGTGTGAGAGCTGTGTCGCAGCAGTGCCGGAGTGTCTCCACCTCACCGTCAGAAGTCAGTGTGAGAGCTGTGTCGCAGCAGTGCCGGAGTGTCTCCATCTCACCGTCAGAAGTCTGTGTGAGAGCTGTGTCGCAGCACCATCTCACCGTCAGAAGTCAGTGTCAGAGCTGTGTTGCAGCACCATCTCACCGTCAGAAGTCAGTGTCAGAGCTGTGTTGCAGCACCACCTCACCGTCAGAAGTCAGTGTCAGAGCTGTGTCGCAGCACCATCTCACCGTCAGAAGTCAGTGTCAGAGCTGTGTTGCAGCACCATCTCACCGTCAGAAGTCAGTGTGAGAGCTGTTTCGCAGCAGTGCCGGAGTGTCTCCACCTCACCGTCAGAAGTCAGTGTGAGAGCTGTGTCGCAGCAGTGCCGGAGTGTCTCCATCTCACCGTCAGAAGTCTGTGTGAGAGCTGTGTCGCAGCACCATCTCACCGTCAGAAGTCAGTGTCAGAGCTGTGTTGCAGCACCATCTCACCGTCAGAAGTCAGTGTGAGAGCTGTGTCGCAGCAGTGCCGGAGTGTCTCCACCTCACCGTCAGAAGTCAGTGTGAGAGCTGTGTCGCAGCACCATCTCACCGTCAGAAGTCAGTGTCAGAGCTGTGTTGCAGCACCATCTCACCGTCAGAAGTCAGTGTCAGAGCTGTGTTGCAGCACCATCTCACCGTCAGAAGTCAGTGTGAGAGCTGTGTCGCAGCAGTGCCGGAGTGTCTCCATCTCACCGTCAGAAGTCTGTGTGAGAGCTGTGTCGCAGCACCATCTCACCGTCAGAAGTCAGTGTCAGAGCTGTGTTGCAGCACCATCTCACCGTCAGAAGTCAGTGTGAGAGCTGTGTCGCAGCAGTGCCGGAGTGTCTCCATCTCACCGTCAGAAGTCAGTGTGAGAGCTGTGTCGCAGCAGTGCCGGAGTGTCTCCACCTCACCGTCAGAAGTCAGTGTGAGAGCTGTGTCGCAGCACCATCTCACCGTCAGAAGTCAGTGTGAGAGCTGTGTTGCAGCAGTGCCGGAGTGTCTCCATCTCACCGTCAGCTGAGCAGTCCATCCCAGCAGTTGTCTCTGCCTCACTCTGCGTCCCCCAGTGTCACCTGGCCACCCTCATCTCCAGAGAAACTCGACCCGGCCACGCCCCGACCACCGTGGGAACCGAACCGCCCCCGTCACATCTGCGGCGCGCGGCGACGCGCCACATTCGGCGCCGCACCAAATCACAGGGCACCGCAGCCATTGTGACGCGGTAGCCGCCTCTGATGACGCGCCAGATCGCCGCCGGATCGCCGGGATCGCCGCCGCGGCGCAGCGGTGACGAATGTGGCGCCGTCTGACCACCGATTGGCGGGGCTCCGACGGCTGGCAGGCTGCAATCTCAGAGCCGGAGCCGGAGCCGGAGCTTGGCTGGGAGTCAAAGAGGTCACGGTCTCTGCGCTGTTCCAGGCTTCCACTTTGCCTTACCCTTGACACCTGCAAGCTCGCCTCATCTCTTCTCCTTGAAATCAAACAAAACATGCGTTCGCACGCAAACACGCAGCAAAACCGGCAGCAAAAACAGCTCGGGCGATACAATCAGGCGCGCACGCAGCGTGCCGGTAAATCAAGCGGAGCTCGGCCCGGCCTGGCCGAGTCACGACACGGGCGGCGCTCCGGAGAGCCGGGACGAGTCTCAACACGGCCCGGTCTGGCCGAGTCACGACACGGGCGGCGCTCCGGAGAGCCGGGACGAGTCTCAACACGGCCCGGTCTGGCCGAGTCACGGCACGGGCGGCGCTCCGGAGAGCCGGGAGAGTCTCAACACAGCCCGGTCTGGCCGAGTCACGGCACGGGCGGCGCTCCGGAGAGCCGGGACGAGTCCCAACACAGCTCGGCCTGGCCGAGTCACGGCACGGGCGGCGCTCCGGAGAGCCGGGACGAGTCTCAACTCAGCCCTCTCCACCGCAGAGCTGCAGCCCGACGTCAGCTCTCCGGCTCTGCGGTGCACGTGCAGCCCCTCCCTCCCCTCCCTCTCCTGCCTCCCCGGCTGCCGGAACAGCAGGCGAGCAGACAGGCGCGTCTGAGAGGCGCGGTGGCCGTCTGACGCAGGTGGCTGGGGAAGAGGGAGGGAGGAGGTGAGAGCAGCCACAGCTGAGCTGTGACTGTCCCAGCAGCTTCAGTCCCATCCAGCCGTACCAGCAGCTTCAGTCCCATCCAGCTGTCCCTGCAGCTTCAGTCAGCCGTCGCTGCAGGCACGGCTGAGCTGTGCGGATGTTGTCCAGATCTATCAGGAGGCCGCTGCGTCAGCTCAGTAATTAGCTGCTGCAATAAGGAGCTGAATAGCTGTGTACGGTAAGATCGCGGCGCAACACAGCATGCACAATGCATGCGGCGAAGGAATGTCACAGTGATTGGGGCACATAGTGGCGGAGGAGTGCCGCTGTGATTGGGGCACACAGTGGCAGAGGAATGTCGCAGTGATTGGGACACATAGTGGCGGAGGAGTGTCGATGTGATTGGGGCACAGAGCAGCGGAGGAGTGCCGCTGTGATTGGGGCACATAGTGACGGAGGAGTGTCGCTGTGATTGGGGCACATAGTGACGGAGGAATGTCGCTGTGATTGGGGCACATAGTGACGGAGGAATGTCGCTGTGATTGGGGCACATAGTGACGGAGGAGTGCCGCTGTGATTGGGGCACATAGTGACGGAGGAATGTCGCTGTGATTGGGGCACAGAGCGGCGGCGGAGTGCCGCTGTGATTGTGATACAGAGCGGCAGAGGAGTGCCGCTGTGATTGGGGCAAAGAGCAGCGGAGGAGTGCCGCTGTGATTGGGGCACAGAGCAGCGGAGGAGTGCCGCTGTGATTGGGACACAGAGCGGCGGAAGAATGCCGCTGTGATTGGGGCACAGATCAGCGGAGGAATGCCGCTGTGATTGGGGCACAGAGCGGCGGAGGAATGCCGCTGTGATTGCGGCACAGAGCGGCGGAGGAATGCCGCTGTGATTGGGGCACTGAGCGGCGGAGGAGTGCCGATGTGATTGGGGCACAGAGCGGCGTGATAGCCCTGTCACGGAGCTGAGGACGGTCACAAGACGGACCGCGATCGAAATCTGCGAAGGCATGTTGCTATCGAAATGGCAAATGCAACTTAAACTTAATTTTTTGAGACAACAAATTCACTCGAATGAGTTTACTATGTACTATATCGTGTAATTGTTATGACTCAGTGTGTTATTATTTGGAATGACGTATTGTACAAATAGTGAGTAGTGTGTTTAACAACTTCTCCAAGATGTATAGGCTTACTGAAAACGCAACCATAGCCCTTGCAATACCTCCTCCCCTGTGAGTTCCCCCACTTCTTTTTGCACTTCAAATAAGAAATAGCAAGTTACATTATTACGTTTTAATGGTATAGGTAAGGAATGCGCTTCGCGGTTACATTGCAGTATTCGCTGTTCGTGTTGCTTGGCATGTGCTTGTTGTTTGCGTAGTGACTCTGTTGAATATTACAGTTTTCTTTTGCCGCCTGACGTCAGTTTTTCGTTCCTCAGTCGTTACCTCGGTTGCCAAGTGGTACGTTAAACGCCCGGTCTTATAATCCAAACAAATGGAGCCAGATTAAAGGGTTCATAGCGACAGGAACGCCGCCGGCCAACAAACAGTCTGTGGTGAGGAGCCGCGCTGCTATCGTTACTCTTCCTCCCCTCCAATCAGTGATCGCCTTTCAGCGGGTCAGAGCCCCCAGCCCAGTGTGCCGTTCCCCCCCCCCCCCTGCCGTGGCCGCCCCGTTCACCCACCTGCACCCTCCCAGTGGCGTGCCTCCCCTGGACGCCGCCTGGGAGCGGTCAGAGGACGCACACACTGAGAGCAGGTTGTCTGAGATGCACCTGCTGCCGGCATTCCTGGACGGGCTGATTTACATGTGGTGGCGGGCTGGGACGGGGCCGGGGTCGGAAGACGGCTGGGCAGGACCAGGGCCGGGAGATTTTTGGGTAGGGCCGGAGCCGGGGCCGCGGCCGGGAGACGGCTGGGCAGGGCCGGGAGATTGTTGGGTAGGGCCGGAGCCGAGGCCGGGGCCGGGGCAGGGGCCGGGGCCGGGACGGGGCCGGGGCCTGGGCCGGGGACGGGGCCGTGAGACGGCTGGGCAGGGCCAGGGCCGGGCCCGTGGCCGGGACGGGAGACGGTTGGGTAGGGCCGGGGCCGGGGCCGGGGACGGGGCCGGGGCCTGGGCCGGGGACGGGGCCGTGAGACGGTTGGGCAGGGCCAGGGCCGGGCCCGTGGCCGGGACGGGAGACGGTTGGGTATGGCCGGGGACGGGGCCGTGGCCGGTAGACGGTTCGGTAGGGCCGGGGCCGGGGCCGGGGCCGGGGCCGGGACCGGGGCCGGGACCGGGGCCGGGGCCGGGGCCGGGGCCAGGGCCGGGCCGGGAGACGGCTGGGTTGGGCCGGGAGACACCCGGCCCGCCTGCTGTGGGATGGACGGAGACCTGTCCCTGACCTCTCAAACACTCCATATGGCTGTCCTATGTGAACCATTGTCCGAGGATTACTTTACTTCTTACTAAGGGATTGCTAAGGGAGATCCGTAGCTTCCTAAAATAATGGTAAGGTCAGAAGTTAACAGAAATGCAATGGCTGATAAAATATAAGCAAAGCAAACTCACATTGCAGTGTCTTTTTTTCAAATGCAAGTAGCATGCAAATGAGACGGGACGCTGAGCAAAAACAGTAATTATAATGCCGGATTACTGTACAACTATTGCAAGCTCCCTGCGTTGCTCCATGGGTTGCAGCACGATCGCTGTCAGACTGTAAGGGCTATACATCCCAGTACAGCTAGGGCTATACATCCCGGTACAGCTGGTTGTTGTAAGGGCTATACATCCCGGTACAGCTGGTTGTTGTAAGGGCTATACATCCCGGTACAGCTGGTTGTTGTAAGGGCTATACATCCCGGTACAGCTGGTTGTTGTAAGGGCTATACATCCCGGTACAGCTGGTTGTTGTAAGGGCTATACATCCCGGTACAGCTGGTTGTTGTAAGGGCTATACATCCCGGTACAGCTGGTTGTTGTAAGGGCTATACATCCCGGTACAGCTGGTTGTTGTAAGGGCTATACATCCCGGTACAGCTGGTTGTTGTAAGGGCTATACATCCCAGTACAGCTGGTTGTTGTAAGGGCTATACATCCCGGTACAGCTGGTTGTTGTAAGGGCTATACATCCCGGTACAGCTGGTTGTTGTAAGGGCTATACATCCCGGTACAGCTGGTTGTTGTAAGGGCTATGCATCCCGGTACAGCTGGTTGTTGTAAGGGCTATACATCCCGGTACAGCTGGTTGTTGTAAGGGCTATACATCCCGGTACAGCTGGTTGTTGTAAGGGCTATACATCCCAGTACAGCTGGTTGTTGTAAGGGCTATACATCCCAGTACAGCTGGTTGTTGTAGGGGCTATACATCCCGGTACAGCTGGTTGTTGTAAGGGCTATACATCCCGGTACAGCTGGTTGTTGTAAGGGCTATACATCCCGGTACAGCTGGTTGTTGTAAGGGCTATACATCCCGGTACAGCTGGTTGTTGTAAGGGCTATACATCCCGGTACAGCTGGTTGTTGTAAGGGCTATACATCCCGGTACAGCTGGTTGTTGTAAGGGCTATACATCCCGGTACAGCTGGTTGTTGTAAGGGTTATACATCCCGGTACAGCTGGTTGTTGTAAGGGCTATACATCCCGGTACAGCTGGTTGTTGTAAGGGCTATACATCCCGGTACAGCTGGTTGTTGTAAGGGCTTTACATCCCGGTACAGCTGGTTGTTGTAAGGGCTATACATCCCGGTACAGCTGGTTGTTGTAAGGGCTATACATCCCAGTACAGCTGGTTGTTGCGGTTTCCTCTGCTGATCACCTCGGATGCTCCTCGGTCATGGTTCCGGGAGGAATCAGGCAAACATTGCATCTCTTTTATATTTATAACCCGGCTCTGTTCCACTTCTGATCCAACCTTTCACCATCCCTGTCCCTGTCCCTGTCCCTGTCCCTGTCCCTGTCCCTGTCCCGCCCGGGTCCCTCCAGACGATGGTCGGGTCCGGCTCCGGCGGGGACCGCTGCTGACATCTGATAACTCGGCCGTGCCCAGGTAAAACGTCAGCCAGATAAAGGATGGCTGCCTCAATTAGTCTGCGCTTGTTTGTCCCAGGCCCGGGCAGCAAATACCAACACGTGGCCGACTGCCCTGGGCCCTGGGTACCGTCGCCGTGTGGCCCTTTGTTCGCCGGCCCGGTCAGAGCCGGCTCAAAAATGCCCCAGCGGCGATAAATTGCCGCCTTTGTCACCGCCATTTTGTGTGTCGGAGCAGGAACGTGCGTTCTCATCAGGGGAACCGCTCAGAGGCGGGTGTTGGATACGGTGTGAGAAGAGCTGTAAATTTGCGGAGGAAACGGACGAGGGAAATATCACGGTAAAAATGGAAATGTTCGTGAAAGGTATTAGTGCTATTTTGCGTTGGATTCCCTAATACTGTTACATTTGGATTGAACTTAGCACATCTTCCCCAGTGTCCCCTGTACAGTCCATGCGCCTCTCTTTCGGCCGTCCGGGCGCGCGCAGCCGGCGTCCTCGGTGTGGCCGCTTCATTTATCAAACGAAGGCTGGCTGGCGCACGATCCCGCCATATGAGAGAGAGAGACGACCTCAGCGTGATTATAGAGCCGGGTCGTGAACAGACGGGAGGGCAGCGACGGTCACGACGCACCAGTACCGGCCGTGTCAGCCAACAGGTGACCACTGACTCTGCAGCTGCTGGTAAGAGGTCAGCAGCAGCAGCAGCAGCAGCAGCAGCAGCAGCAGCAGTCCAGCACTGTCGGCGGTCTGATGTCAGATGGAGGGTTCAGCTGAGACTGCAGTACAGAGTGTCAGCTGCCGACTGTCGGCGGTCTGATGTCAGATGGACGGTTCAGCTGAGACTGCAGTACGGAGTGTCAGCTGCCGATTGTCGGCGGTCTGATGTCAGATGGACGGTTCAGCCGAGACTGCAGTACAGAGTGTCAGCTGCCGACTGTCGGCGGTCTGATGTCAGATGGACGGTTCAGCTGAGACTGCAGTACATAGTGTCAGCTGCCGACTGTCGGCGGTCTGATGTCAGATGGACGGTTCAGCTGAGACTGCAGTACACAGTGTCAGCTGCCGACTGTCGGCGGTCTGATGTCAGATGGACGGTTCAGCTGAGACTGCAGTACAGAGTGTCAGCTGCCGACTGTCGGCGGTCCATGTCCATGATGTCAGATGGACGGTTCAGCTGAGACTGCAGTACAGAGTGTCAGCTGCCGACTGTCGGCGGTCTGATGTCAGATGGACGGTTCAGCTGAGACTGCAGTACAGAGTGTCAGCTGCCGACTGTCGGCGGTCTGATGTCAGATGGACGGTTCAGCTGAGACTACAGTACAGTGTGTCAGCTGCCGACTGTCGGCGGTCCATGTCCATGATGTCAGATGGACGGTTCAGCTGAGACTGCAGTACAGAGTGTCAGCTGCCGACTGTCGGCGGTCTGATGTCAGATGGACGGTTCAGCTGAGACTGCAGTACAGAGTGTCAGCTGCCGACTGTCGGCGGTCTGATGTCAGATGGACGGTTCAGCTGAGACTGCAGTACAGAGTGTCAGCTGCCGACTGTCGGCGGTCCATGTCCATGATGTCAGATGGACGGTTCAGCTGAGACTGCAGTACAGAGTGTCAGCTGCCGACTGTCGGCGGTCTGATGTCAGATGGACGGTTCAGCTGAGACTGCAGTACAGAGTGTCAGCTGCCGACTGTCGGCGGTCTGATGTCAGATGGACGGTTCAGCTGAGACTGCAGTACAGAGTGTCAGCTGCCGACTGTCGGCGGTCTGATGTCAGATTGACGGTTCAGATGAGACTGCAGTACAGAGTGTCAGCTGCCGACTGTCGGCGGTCTGATGTCAGATGGACGGTTCAGCTGAGACTGCAGTACAGAGTGTCAGCTGCCGACTGTCGGCGGTCTGATGTCAGATGGACGGTTCAGCTGAGACTGCAGTACAGAGTGTCAGCTGCCGACTGTCGGCGGTCTGATGTCAGATGGACGGTTCAGCTGAGACTGCAGTACAGAGTGTCAGCTGCCGACTGTCGGCGGTCTGATGTCAGATGGACGGTTCAGCTGAGACTGCAGTACAGAGTGTCAGCTGCCGACTGTCGGCGGTCTGATGTCAGATGGACGGTTCAGCTGAGACTGCAGTACAGTGTCAGCTGCCGACTGTCGGCGGTCTGATGTCAGATGGACGGTTCAGCTGAGACTGCAGTACAGAGTGTCAGCTGCCGACTGTCGGCGGTCCATGTCCATGATGTCAGATGGCCGGTTCAGCTGAGACTGCAGTACAGAGTGTCAGCTGCCGACTGTCGGCGGTCTGATGTCAGATGGACGGTTCAGCTGAGACTGCAGTACAGAGTGTCAGCTGCCGACTGTCGGCGGTCCATGTCCATGATGTCAGATGGAGGGTTCAGCTGAGACTGCAGTACAGAGTGTCAGCTGCCGACTGTCGGCGGTCTGATGTCAGATGGACGGTTCAGCTGAGACTGCAGTGCAGAGTGTCAGCTGCCGACTGTCGGCGGTCTGATGTCACATGGACGGTTCAGATGAGACTGCAGTACAGAGTGTCAGCTGCCGACTGTCGGCGGTCTGATGTCAGATGGACGGTTCAGCTGAGACTGCAGTACAGAGTGTCAGCTGCCGACTGTCGGCGGTCTGATGTCAGATGGACGGTTCAGCTGAGACTGCAGTGCAGAGTGTCAGCTGCCGACTGTCGGCGGTCTGATGTCAGATGGACGGTTCAGCTGAGACTGCAGTACAGAGTGTCAGCTGCCGACTGTCGGCGGTCTGATGTCAGATGGACGGTTCAGCTGAGACTGCAGTACAGAGTGTCAGCTGCCGACTGTCGGCGGTCTGATGTCAGATGGACGGTTCAGCTGAGACTGCAGTACAGAGTGTCAGCTGCCGACTGTCGGCGGTCTGATGTCAGATGGACGGTTCAGCCGAGACTGCAGTACAGAGTGTCAGCTGCCGACTGTCGGCGGTCTGATGTCAGATGGACGGTTCAGCCGAGACTGCAGTACAGAGTGTCAGCTGCCGACTGTCGGCGGTCTGATGTCAGATGGAGGGTTCAGCTGAGACTGCAGTACAGAGTGTCAGCTGCCGACTGTCGGCGGTCCATGTCCATGATGTCAGATGGAGGGTTCAGCTGAGACTGCAGTACAGAGTGTCAGCTGCCGACTGTCGGCGGTCTGATGTCAGATGGACGGTTCAGCTGAGACTGCAGTACAGAGTGTCAGCTGCCGACTGTCGGCGGTCTGATGTCAGATGGACGGTTCAGCCGAGACTGCAGTACAGAGTGTCAGCTGCCGACTGTCGGCGGTCTGATGTCAGATGGACGGTTCAGCCGAGACTGCAGTACAGAGTGTCAGCTGCCGACTGTCGGCGGTCTGATGTCAGATGGAGGGTTCAGCTGAGACTGCAGTACAGAGTGTCAGCTGCCGACTGTCGGCGGTCCATGTCCATGATGTCAGATGGAGGGTTCAGCTGAGACTGCAGTACAGAGTGTCAGCTGCCGACTGTCGGCGGTCTGATGTCAGATGGACGGTTCAGCTGAGACTGCAGTACAGAGTGTCAGCTGCCGACTGTCGGCGGTCTGATGTCAGATGGACGGTTCAGCCGAGACTGCAGTACAGAGTGTCAGCTGCCGACTGTCGGCGGTCTGATGTCAGATGGACGGTTCAGCCGAGACTGCAGTACAGAGTGTCAGCTGCCGACTGTCGGCGGTCTGATGTCAGATGGACGGTTCAGCTGAGACTGCAGTACATAGTGTCAGCTGCCGACTGTCGGCGGTCTGATGTCACATGGACGGTTCAGCTGAGACTGCAGTACACAGTGTCAGCTGCCGACTGTCGGCGGTCTGATGTCAGATGGACGGTTCAGCTGAGACTACAGTACAGAGTGTCAGCTGCCGACTGTCGGCGGTCTGATGTCAGATGGACGGTTCAGATGAGACTACAGTACATAGTGTCAGCTGCCGACTGTCGGCGGTCTGATGTCAGATGGAGGGTTCAGCTGAGACTACAGTACAGAGTGTCAGCTGCCGACTGTCGGCGGTCTGATGTCAGATGGAGGGTTCAGATGAGACTACAGTACAGAGTGTCAGCTGCCGACTGTCGGCGGTCTGATGTCAGATGGACGGTTCAGCTGAGACTGCAGTACAGAGTGTCAGCTGCCGACTGTCGGCGGTCCATGTCCATGATGTCAGATGGAGGGTTCAGCTGAGACTGCAGTACAGAGTGTCAGCTGCCGACTGTCAGCGGTCTGATGTCAGATGGACGGTTCAGCTGAGACTGCAGTACAGAGTGTCAGCTGCCGACTGTCGGCGGTCTGATGTCAGATGGAGGGTTCAGATGAGACTGCAGTACAGAGTGTCAGCTGCCGACTGTCGGTGGTCTGATGTCAGATGGAGGGTTCAGATGAGACTGCAGTACAGAGTGTCAGCTGCCGACTGTCGGCGGTCTGATGTCAGATGGACGGTTCAGCTGAGACTGCAGTACAGAGTGTCAGCTGCCGACTGTCGGCGGTCTGATGTCAGATGGACGGTTCAGCTGAGACTGCAGTACAGAGTGTCAGCTGCCGACTGTCGGCGGTCTGATGTCAGATGGACGGTTCAGCCGAGACTGCAGTGCAGAGTGTCAGCTGCCGACTGTCGGCGGTCTGATGTCAGATGGACGGTTCAGCTGAGACTGCAGTACAGAGTGTCAGCTGCCGACTGTCGGCGGTCCATGTCCATGATGTCAGATGGACGGTTCAGCTGAGACTGCAGTACAGAGTGTCAGCTGCCGACTGTCGGCGGTCTGATGTCAGATGGACGGTTCAGCTGAGACTACAGTACAGAGTGTCAGCTGCCGACTGTCGGCGGTCTGATGTCAGATGGAGGGTTCAGCTGAGACTGCAGTACAGAGTGTCAGCTGCCGACTGTCGGCGGTCTGATGTCAGATGGACGGTTCAGCTGAGACTGCAGTACAGAGTGTCAGCTGCCGACTGTCGGCGGTCTGATGTCAGATGGAGGGTTCAGATGAGACTGCAGTACAGAGTGTCAGCTGCCGACTGTCGGCGGTCTGATGTCAGATGGACGGTTCAGCTGAGACTGCAGTACAGAGTGTCAGCTGCCGACTGTCGGCGGTCTGATGTCAGATGGACGGTTCAGCCGAGACTGCAGTACAGAGTGTCAGCTGCCGACTGTCGGCGGTCTGATGTCAGATGGACGGTTCAGCTGAGACTGCAGTACAGAGTGTCAGCTGCCGACTGTCGGCGGTCTGATGTCAGATGGACGGTTCAGCTGAGACTGCAGTACAGAGTGTCAGCTGCCGACTGTCGGCGGTCTGATGTCAGATGGACGGTTCAGCTGAGACTGCAGTACGGAGTGTCAGCTGCCGACTGTCGGTGGTCTGATGTCAGATGGACGGTTCAGCCGAGACTGCAGTACAGAGTGTCAGCTGCCAACTGTCGGCGGTCTGATGTCAGATGGAGGGTTCAGCTGAGACTGCAGTACAGAGTGTCAGCTGCCGACTGTCGGCGGTCTGATGTCAGATGGACGGTTCAGCCGAGACTGCAGTACAGAGTGTCAGCTGCCGACTGTCGGCGGTCCATGTCCATGATGTCAGATGGACGGTTCAGATGAGACTGCAGTACAGAGTGTCAGCTGCCGACTGTCGGCGGTCTGATGTCAGATGGAGGGTTCAGCTGAGACTGCAGTACAGAGTGTCAGCTGCCGACTGTCGGTGGTCTGATGTCAGATGGACGGTTCAGCTGAGACTGCAGTACATAGTGTCAGCTGCCGACTGTCGGCGGTCTGATGTCAGATGGACGGTTCAGCTGAGACTGCAGTACAGAGTGTCAGCTGCCGACTGTCGGCGGTCTGATGTCAGATGGACGGTTCAGCTGAGACTGCAGTACAGAGTGTCAGCTGCCGACTGTCGGCGGTCTGATGTCAGATGGACGGTTCAGCTGAGACTGCAGTACAGAGTGTCAGCTGCCGACTGTCGGCGGTCTGATGTCAGATGGACGGTTCAGCTGAGACTGCAGTACAGAGTGTCAGCTGCCGACTGTCGGCGGTCTGATGTCAGATGGACGGTTCAGCTGAGACTGCAGTACAGAGTGTCAGCTGCCGACTGTCGGCGGTCTGATGTCAGATGGACGGTTCAGCTGAGACTGCAGCACAGAGTGTCAGCTGCCGACTGTCGGCGGTCCATGTCCATGATGTCAGATGGCCGGTTCAGCTGAGACTGCAGTACAGAGTGTCAGCTGCCGACTGTCGGCGGTCCATGTCCATGATGTCAGATGGCCGGTTCAGCTGAGACTGCAGTACAGAGTGTCAGCTGCCGACTGTCGGCGGTCTGATGTCAGATGGACGGTTCAGCTGAGACTGCAGTACAGAGTGTCAGCTGCCGACTGTCGGCGGTCTGATGTCAGATGGACGGTTCAGCTGAGACTGCAGTACAGAGTGTCAGCTGCCGACTGTCGGCGGTCTGATGTCACATGGACGGTTCAGCTGAGACTGCAGTACAGAGTGTCAGCTGCCGACTGTCGGCGGTCTGATGTCAGATGGAGGGTTCAGATGAGACTGCAGTACAGAGTGTCAGCTGCCGACTGTCGGCGGTCTGATGTCAGATGGCCGGTTCAGCTGAGACTGCAGTACAGAGTGTCAGCTGCCGACTGTCGGCGGTCTGATGTCAGATGGACGGTTCAGCTGAGACTGCAGTACAGAGTGTCAGCTGCCGACTGTCGGCGGTCTGATGTCAGATGGACGGTTCAGCTGAGACTGCAGTACGGAGTGTCAGCTGCCGACTGTCGGCGGTCTGATGTCAGATGGAGGGTTCAGATGAGACTGCAGTACAGAGTGTCAGCTGCCGACTGTCGGCGGTCTGATGTCAGATGGAGGGTTCAGCCGAGACTGCAGTACAGAGTGTCAGCTGCCGATTGTCGGCGGTCTGATGTCAGATGGACGGTTCAGATGAGACTGCAGTACAGAGTGTCAGCTGCCGACTGTCGGCGGTCTGATGTCAGATGGAGGGTTCAGCCGAGACTGCAGTACAGAGTGTCAGCTGCCGACTGTCGGCGGTCTGATGTCAGATGGACGGTTCAGATGAGACTGCAGTACAGAGTGTCAGCTGCCGACTGTCGGCGGTCTGATGTCAGATGGACGGTTCAGCTGAGACTGCAGTACAGAGTGTCAGCTGCCGACTGTCGGCGGTCTGATGTCAGATGGACGGTTCAGCCGAGACTGCAGTACAGAGTGTCAGCTGCCGACTGTCGGCGGTCTGATGTCAGATGGACGGTTCAGATGAGACTGCAGTACAGAGTGTCAGCTGCCGACTGTCGGCGGTCTGATGTCAGATGGACGGTTCAGATGAGACTGCAGTACAGAGTGTCAGCTGCCGACTGTCGGCGGTCTGATGTCAGATGGACGGTTCAGCTGAGACTGCAGTACAGAGTGTCAGCTGCCGACTGTCGGCGGTCTGATGTCAGATGGACGGTTCAGCTGAGACTGCAGTACAGAGTGTCAGCTGCCGGCTGTCGGCGGTCTGATGTCAGATGGACGGTTCAGCTGAGACTACAGTACAGAGTGTCAGCTGCCGACTGTCGGCGGTCTGATGTCAGATGGACGGTTCAGCTGAGACTGCAGTACAGAGTGTCAGCTGCCGACTGTCGGCGGTCTGATGTCAGATGGCCGGTTCAGCTGAGACTGCAGTACAGAGTGTCAGCTGCCGACTGTCGGCGGTCTGATGTCAGATGGACGGTTCAGCTGAGACTGCAGTACAGAGTGTCAGCTGCCGACTGTCGGCGGTCTGATGTCAGATGGACGGTTCAGCTGAGACTGCAGTACGGAGTGTCAGCTGCCGACTGTCGGCGGTCTGATGTCAGATGGAGGGTTCAGATGAGACTGCAGTACAGAGTGTCAGCTGCCGACTGTCGGCGGTCTGATGTCAGATGGAGGGTTCAGATGAGACTGCAGTACAGAGTGTCAGCTGCCGACTGTCGGCGGTCTGATGTCAGCTGGCCGGTTCAGCTGAGACTGCAGTACGGAGTGTCAGCTGCCGACTGTCGGCGGTCTGATGTCAGATGGAGGGTTCAGATGAGACTGCAGTACAGAGTGTCAGCTGCCGACTGTCGGCGGTCTGATGTCAGATGGACGTTCAGCTGAGACTGCAGTACAGAGTGTCAGCTGCCGACTGTCGGCGGTCTGATGTCAGATGGACGGTTCAGCTGAGACTGCAGTACAGAGTGTCAGCTGCCGACTGTCGGCGGTCTGATGTCAGATGGACGGTTCAGCTGAGGCTGCAGTACAGAGTGTCAGCTGCCGACTGTCGGCGGTCCATGTCCATGATGTCAGATGGACGGTTCAGCTGAGACTGCAGTACAGAGTGTCAGCTATGGAATGATACCCTGTGAAAATGGACAATGTCCAGAATCAAAGTATATCTATCTATATATCTAACACCTAACAGCCATGGACTATCCTGTGTGTGTGTGGGAGGGGGCGGGCCCGTGGGGTTGATGCAGAGAGAAAATTGAAATATCCCCTTAACTTTTCCTTATTAAACTATTAGGCCTACAACTTATGGACCATGATGTGAAGGCAAATGTCCCTCTGCCAAATAAATAATTGTAGGACCGTAGGATGCAATTGTCCCCATTAACCTTTGAGATGTTCCCTTTTGACTTTTGGTACACAACAGTCATTGTTTATAGACAATACAATCCACCCTTTGGTCCTAAGGTGATATGTGGACGGTTATCCCAATACTGATATGAATACCTACACATGGGCGGGGCATTAACAACAGCTAGGTTGTTTTATTTTTCCTAATGCTATGACATTTTTTACGGAACTATGACATTCAAATTGTTTGTAGCATTAATATTACATATAGGTTAAGGTTTCATATGTTACTCGGCTATCAGTAATATTCTTCCGCCCCTGATGTTATGTTATGATTTTAGGAGGTACCTACTTGAACTTTGGTGGTGATAAATTATCAATGCTATGTCATGCATAGCTTCACACCGAACTGCATTATTGACTAGATCCTCTTTTGACTAGACCAGAGACCTTCCTATTTTGTATGGATTTGGTGTCACACTGTACAGTGTACAAAGTTATTGATTGAGTGTGTATTGGATGCAGAGACATAAGTGATCAGAGAAACGTCTAAATTCTGGAAAATGTTTGATGTTTGTTTGAATTCTGGAAAATGTTTTTCTGGAATTTTTCTTTTTCTGGTTACCCTGTTTGAGACCAGTGCCGACTCATGTGGGTGATTACCACTGCGCGTGGCGCGTGCCGCGTGAGGGGTGTTGAAAAGTGGTTTCTCACAAAAACTCTGCAACGACTGAGCCGATGGTGTGCACATTTGGTGTGTGGTTATGGACCTCTCAGCCGCCACTTTCCCCACAAGTCGGGGGGTCGGGGAGTCGGCACTGGTCTCAAACAGGGTAGTTTGGATGGGTGGGGCTGCTCAGCAAAGAAGTCCGCTTGTCAATCTGACGTGTGGTTGCAGAGATATGAGCTTCTCAAAAGCGTCGCTACGGGTCGGGTCGCTCAAATTCAGATTTTTCCCATATACCACGGACGGAAGGAAGAACTCAACCTCAAATAAGAATGTGTATAAAAACTACTGAATTGGATACAAATTCAACCTGAAGAAGGCGATATGCTTTGCAAACCTGATGAAAGTTGTAATGGAACTGAATGATATAATTTTTGTTTTGTATAAATATAGTCAAGTTGTGCATGCCAGGAATTGCTTGATTCCTGGCGTCCGGCAGAATTTAGAAGCGAAAGTTGTACGTGCCCGACATACCTGTACACGGTCCCCCCGCCCTCTGACGTCACCTGACCTTGAGTACGGCCGCTGCCACCGACCACAGCCCACAGGCCATCCCAGTCAGGGGGAAATAACGAGCGCCGAAGCGACTCGAACCCGGGCTGCCACACCGGGTGAGGTCAGAAGTCCGGCGCTCTCCCAACCAGTGTTGGATTTTTGTTTCATGACCTGGCCCGGAGAGCAAAAATCCATAGGTGGACAGTAAAATTGTATTGTTTGAGAATTAAAATGATTAAGATTATTAAGAAGATTTAATTTATTTCATCTCACCCCAATGGGCCTTTCGCCCACTTACAGGAGGCGCTCCTTCTGCTCCTCTCTGGGATTAGGTTTACGAGGCATTTCTCAAGGGCCACACCGGGTCGGACGAGACACCAACGCGGGTGACTAGGTGGGAGCCGAACCCACAGTTGGTGCGGTCTCTGCACCAAAGTCTGTTGTCTACTGGACCACCCCGGCCAGCTTATTAGATTATTTAGAAAATTCTTGATTTGTAATATATATTAAATCGTTATGAGGAAATTGATTTTATTTTAAATGCAATGTCAGTAAGATCAGGTGAAAAGACAGCACATTTCCAGAAGTAAAAAATGAAGAGAGCAAAATTATTTGGACCTCAAAAGTCCAGAAAATGGCCAAAATTCCAACGCTGCTCCCAACTGAGCTACAGGGGCGGACAATTCACTTGGTCAGCCTGCCATATAAGACAGGATACTAGAGGGTATAGGTATCTTATGTTAGTACCTAACTATGGGGACTTTGATGGACTCTGTGGGTGTTTCTCCACTCCAATTTTCAGTGTCTCATTTTATTTGCAGGTACATCAAGTCACTTGTGATAGGGCACTATCTGCAGCTATTTTTAGATTATCAATGATCATGTTCCACCCAATTCTTAGGATATTGCAGAACAGGTAAAACAAGTTAAGATTATCTTGAAAGGGGTGTGAGCGTGGGTGTGAGCAGGTGTTATTCCTCAGTAAATATTTCTGATGCATGTAACTTTAAGCTAATTCTCATTACATTTTCCAGAATGTAGACGTTTCTCTGATCACTTATGTCTCTGCATCCAATACACACTCAATCAATAACTTTGTACACTGTACAGTGTGACACCAAATCCATACAAAATAGGAAGGTCTCTGGTCTAGTCAAAAGAGGATCTAGTCAATAATGCAGTTCGGTGTGAAGCTATACATGACATAGCATTGATAATTTATCACCACCAAAGTTCAAGTAGGTACCTCCTAGAATCATAACATAACACCAGGGGCGGAAGAATATTACTGATAGCCGAGTAACATATGAAACCTTAACCTATATGTAATATTAATGCTACAAACAATTTGAATGTCATAGTTCCGTAAAAAATGTCATATCATTAGGAAAAATAAAACAACCTAGCAGTTGTTAATGCCCCGCCCCATATGTAGGTATTCATATCAGTATTGGGATAACCGTCCACATATCATCTTAGGACCAAAGGGTGGATTGTATTGTCTATAAACAATGACTGCTGTGTACCAAAAGTCAAAACGGAACATTCCAAAGGTTGGTGGGGACAATTGAATCCTACGGTCCTACAATTATGTATTTGGCAGGGGGACATTTGCCTTCACATCATGGTCCATAAGTTGTAGGCCTAATAGTTTAATAAGGAAAAGTTAAGGGGATATTTCAATTTTCTCTCTGCATCACCCCCACGGGCCCGCCCCCTCCCACACACACAGGATAATGGCTGTTAGGTGTTAGATATATAGATAGATATACTTTGATTCTGGACATTGTCCATTTCCACAGGGTAGCATTCCATACAACACATCAGTCCTACCTCATACCACAACAGACAATAATACCACCTTAATAAGACCATCTTAATCAAAATATACCAAAACATTAATAAACCAATTGTAGGACAAATTAAAATATTATTACTTTTAATTCACTAAAACCTATCGTCACTGCCAAGACGAATCTCTATCAGATATCGAATTTGTTGAGTTGTGAGCAAATTAGGCCTATTTCCCGCCATTATTGAGGAGCATCTTCATACTTATTTTTATGACGTCACGTGTCATCTGAAAATTTTGGTCAGCATCGCCGGATTTTCGTCAAATACTGGTCTATAAGATACTTAATTTGCATGCTTTATCGATATAAAAACTACATAAAAGTGATACCAGTGTGCAGAGAATTGCTTACGCATTTCTGGACTGGTATTTTATTGAAATCCGTTGCTTGTTCTCTCCATATTCGTGCAATAGATTTAGGGGTGTTTAGGGGGCATGAGCGCCTCGGGAGGCGGAAGGATGCCGAAATTCGCTGATGTATTTTTTGTATTATATTTTGTGTTTTGTCATGTTTCGGTCTATATCTCATTAAATGAGCATTTCTCTTTAAAGGGATTATACGGGTTTTCCCAGAATAATTGAGTTACATAGTAAACGTACTTATAAAGGTGGTAGAAGTCCCACGGTAGCCACATTTTTCTGGAAATGACCTCTTCTGCACATAAGGACATTCCAAAGTGCGCGGTGATGCCACCGCGTATTTTCTGCAGGACCGGCTGAGGCAGAGCCAGTCATCTCTTTTATGCTAATAAAAACACCTCACGTATGACATATTTCCGGTAAAATAAGCAATATTTGAAAGAAAATAAACTTGTTTTGTTCTAATGACAGCAGCAGTTACCTAGTTTTCCCATAAAATTATATATTTTTCATGAATTTTCATGCCAAAAAATTAATACGCCACCACCATATTCAGTATTCACTGTCACTGACACTCTCAACGCTAAAGGCCAGAGAAAAGAAAACCACAAAAACACAAAACCTCAACGAACAGTGTGTAGTAATACAAAGTCCCGTCAGTTTTGAATTGCATAATAATTTTGTGATCCAGTGTAGGACTTGCAGATAATTCAGAACTCTAAAATTGATCTTAAGATAAAAGTGGTGGACAGTACTGCCGATCAAGTACTCGTTAACTGATACTAGTCTCGAAAAACGCCCAAGTTTAAACGCTGATCATTTCTGAAATAATGGACTAAGTGAGCATTGAGGTCCCTGTTATATGTCTTAAACGTGTTTAAAGCTCATACAACTCCAAAAGGGTGCATTTACTTTCAGAGGCCTATTTCACAAAGAAGTTAGTAATTACACATGTTTGCGATTACAAACGCAAGAAAATATTGCAAACCTCACAAAAAGCTATTTCACAAACATTCGCCACCTCTGAATTACCGATTGTAAAGAAAATTGTAAGCATAAATGTTAGTACAGCAGAAAGCTTGAAATCAAGAACGTTTGTATTAAAACTTGATGCTAATGACAAATAATTTGATTGTTAACAAATTAATTTAACAAATATTTACATTGTGGTTTATTTTTTTATTCAATATAAAATTAGTTATAGGGAGAATAATCTTTTAATTAACATTTCATCGGAATGCAAACTCTGATCGTAAAAATACATCTTGGTAAGCAGTTAGAGTAAACAGAATTTGACCATTCACCAGGTGGCGGAGCATAACAACAGAACTACTCTTAAAAGAAAGATCGTTGAATTTCTCGACATTTTTTCACCTAACCTAGCCGATTTCTTACTTCGTAAAGGGTGAAGGTTCACTGTACATTGCACAAGACATCGTTGACCGCTGCAATTCTATCGCCATGCGGTTTCTCCGCGCGGAGGCGCCCCTCACAGCGCAATCGGTAAGGTGCATGCACTGTGACTGGACTTCAAAGCTGGAGATCCCTGTTCGAATCTCTCGGAAAAGTAAATTGTTTTGGGCAGCTATACCTATGCATAACTAAACCATTACCCTAACAACCTCGGCAACGTAACAACTTCACCAAGAAAATAACCTGAACAGTCAAACAATGTCAACTGTCAATGCAGTTTCTGAAATTCAGAACCCCTGACCCACTGGAATTACAAGTTTGTAATTGCAAACATTTCCTCACTTCCGTCAACCTTTGAGAAATAGAACGTGTGCAATTGCAAACATTTTTACAAACAATATCTTTGTAAAGTAGTTTGTAAATAGTAAATTGAGATTTACTGCCCTGGGGTTTTGTGAAATCCAAACTACAAACATGTGTAAAAATTATTTGTAATTACAAAGAAATTCTTTATAATTACAAACTTTTTTGCTTTGCGAAATAGGCTACTGGAGGAAGCCCGTATAATCCCTTTAAGTTTTTTTTTGTGACTTTTAAGTGTTTAGTTATTTATAATTTAGAGCTTTAGTTTGGTGTCTTTTCCCCTGTTCTAGCGATGATAAAATACAAAAATAACCTCATACTAGTTGATCAAAATATAACGAAAATACAGCATTGTTTGCATAATATTGGTAATTTACGAAATCCTTAATCTTTTATGATTATATTGCCAGCTACGTTTAATCAATTTTTTAAACACAGCCTGTAATTGCCATCGATAGTTAGGGGGATTTAGAGCGAATTCCGTCATCCCTCTCATTTAATTTTGGCATCGCAATTACGGCATCGCTGGTGGCCATCGCTTACATCATTTGGCGAAACTGGCCTGTTGCGGTGAGTCGCAATGTTTGTGGGTATATGACTGATAGGTATCATATGCTTTGACGTTGACCTTGGATAGAATTAGGGGGCCTCTGCTGTTGGTGATGTTGACGACGTGAGGATTGGATTGAAGGTCACTGGTCACTGGAAGTTGAAGTAGGTGTATTCTGTAGACTGTACCATACATAAAGGGTTGGTAGCATAAAAGGCAGGTGAGGTAAATGCTATTCTGCTCTCCTGTATGCTAAGACGACTGGTCATTAGACCGGATTAACACTGCATTTTTGACATGATATTTGCCATTTGCTTATTGCAAAACTTTGCCTTCTACTGGTATTATGTCTCAGATTTGGATTGTAGTGGAATGGAATGGTAATAGTATTGTATTATGGCTACCACCAGTTGTGTTGGTGGTAACTGGTAGGAACTGTTCCCATTATGTTGCATTGTTCCGATACCCCTATTAGCAATGTCTGTATACATAAAACACAATTAAATCAAAATAATATATTTCAATCATGGATCTCAATCTGTGCACGTCGCACACACGTTAACATGCAGTGTACTCAGGCAGTTCTCACTTCTACATGGGTACATAACATAGATCCATGGGTACATAACATTTAAAAGCAAGCAGGAATACCATGGCACAAACACATATTATCTTCCACTTATTCCAGCTTCCATCTAAATTTCATGACTTCCTACATAATAAAGATGATGATATTTAGGTTGATGGGTGAGCTGTGATGGTCACTTCATGCCCAGGATACAGCTGCCTCCAGATGAAGGGTTGAAAATACAACATTGCTCATAACTCTCTTGGCATTTAGATGCTTCTTTCTGATTGTGGTGACCAGCAATTAGCAACAAAAATCCCGTGAGGATGCCCCAATTGTGAATTAATTGTGAATTAGGGATGCCAAAATTACTCTGTTTAGGTGCCATTTTCGCCGTAAAATTGTGAATTTGGCCACACTGTACACACTACACAGTACACACTACACAGTACACACTACACAGTACACACTACACAGTACACACTACACAGTACACACTACACAGTACACACTACACAGTACACACTACACAGTATACACTACACAGTACACACTACACAGTACATACTACACAGTACACACTACACAGTACACACTACACAGTACACACTACACAGTACACACTACACAGTACACACTACACAGTACACACTACACAGTACACACTACACAGTACACACTACACAGTACACACTACACAGTACACACTACACAGTACACACTACACAGTATACACTACACAGTACACACTACACAGTACACACTACACAGTACACACTACACAGTACACACTACACAGTACACACTACACAGTACACACTACACAGTACACACTACACAGTACACACTACACAGTATACACTACACAGTACACACTACACAGTACACACTACACAGTACACACTACACAGTACACACTACACAGTACACACTACACAGTACACACTACACAGTACACACTACACAGTACACACTACACAGTACACACTACACAGTACACACTACACAGTACACACTACACAGTACACACTACACAGTACACACTACACAGTACACACTACACAGTACACACTACACAGTACACACTACACAGTACACACTACACAGTACACACTACACAGTACACACTACACAGTACACACTACACAGTACACACTACACAGTACACACTACACAGTACACACTACACAGTACACACTACACAGTACACAATACACAGTACACACTACACAGTACACACTACACAGTACACACTACACAGTACACACTACACAGTATACACTACACAGTACACACTACACAGTACACACTACACAGTACACACTACACAGTACACACTACACAGTACACACTACACAGTACACACTACACAGTACACACTACACAGTACACACTACACAGTACACACTACACAGTACACACTACACAGTACACACTACACAGTACACACTACACAGTACACACTACACAGTACACACTACACAGTACACACTACACAGTACACACTACACAGTACACAATACACAGTACACACTACACAGTACACACTACACAGTATACACTACACAGTACACACTACACAGTACACACTACACAGTACACACTACACAGTACACACTACACAGTACACAATACACAGTATACACTACACAGTACACACTACACAGTACACACTACACAGTGCACACTACACAGTACACACTACACAGTACACACTACACAGTATACACTACACAGTACACACTACACAGTACACACTACACAGTACACACTACACAGTACACACTACACAGTACACACTACACAGTACACACTACACAGTACACACTACACAGTACACACTACACAGTACACACTACACAGTACACACTACACAGTACACACTACACAGTACACACTACACAGTATACACTACACAGTACACACTACACAGTACACACTACACAGTACACACTACACAGTACACACTACACAGTACACACTACACAGTACACACTACACAGTACACACTACACAGTACACACTACACAGTATACACTACACAGTACACACTACACAGTACACACTACACAGTACACACTACACAGTACACACTACACAGTACACACTACACAGTACACACTACACAGTACACACTACACAGTACACACTACACAGTACACACTACACAGTACACACTACACAGTACACACTACACAGTACACACTACACACTACACACTACACAGTACACACTACACAGTACACAGTACACACTACACAGTACACACTACACACTACACAGTACACACTACACAGTACACACTACACAGTACACACTACACAGTACACACTACACAGTACACACTACACAGTACACACTACACAGTACACACTACACAGTACACACTACACAGTACACACTACACAGTACACACTACACAGTACACAATACACACAGCCGTGGGGAACGGTCTGATTGCGTGAATACATACATACATACACCGGACACAGCACGCTCACCTGAGACCACACCGACGCTGCCGCCCCTGCCCGGAAGTTGTCGCCTTCCTGTTGTGACGGCCCACGGGTTCACACGCCGCACAGGACTGCACGACCTGCAGTGGGAGCCGGCTGTGTTTCTCATGGGAACCATTTCAGTGTCGACGGGACTGGAGCGAGGCGGAGCGGGACGGGGCGGCCCATACAACCTGGGAACGGCCGGCTTAACAGGGGAACTGCCCCCGTGAAACATAAACATAATTTGGTAGCGTCGTTCATATGCAGGATGCCAACATATTATGATCACATATGTAAAATAAGAGAACGTATATAAGTGGCTGAAAATAGGGCTGTTAAGTGTTAGGTTATACCGTCGTGGACTGAGAGTGCTTCGAACAACTGACTGTACTACATAATAGTAAAGACAGAATATTTACTTCTTACACATTGCACACTATTTTCAGTTGAAAGCTTAATTGCTTTTTCTCACTACAGTATTACGCATCTTTCTTAACTTGGAACTACAATCGTTTATCATTAACCGTCGTAAAGACAAGAGGTAAACAACGAACTGTCCTTAGGTCTATAAAGGGTGTATTTGCGCACCTATTTCTTATTCCAATTTGTAGCATTTGGTTTTGACGAAAATATGATGCAAAAATCAACCAAATTTACCTAACCTGGCATTGACTGGGGTCTCAGCTGAACACCATTGAATGGGGGGGGGGGGGGGGGGGGGGTAAACGTCCCCTGGTAATCTTCCGAACCAATAATCGCAGCGTGACGCGCAAGACGGCATTATAAAGTTCTCAATGAGACAAATCTAAAGCATATTAAACAAATTCAAATTGAGGTCACATGTTAGGTCACGGTCAGGTAAAAGGTCAAAATCGAGGTATTTGAGTTTATGGGCCATACTTTCCATCCAAAGCCTTTGATTGTGACCATGATCACACAACGTGCTATCATAGGTATGATACACATCTCGCATGATCTAAAGTGAGATTGTTAGCAAAGGTCAAGGTCAGGTCACAAAAGGTCACTATTCACAAAATATATACGAAAGTCATGCAACACATGTTTTATGGATTATTTTACGCGTATAATTCGATAGTGATAGTAATTTTACCACCTGACTTCATGTATGTGAAGTTAGTGTCAAGCTAAGGTCAAGGTCAGGTCACAACAAGTAAAAATTTGAAATTGATAAATCTAAATAAAAAAGGCATGTTTCTGGGCCAGTTTTGTCTCAGAAATACCATTCTGGCATTTCTTTGTCTGTATCTGGTCAATAAAAGAAAGAAAAAATCAAAATATGATGCCATGAGTTACTCATACTTTAGATGACATAAGTCAGTCAAAAATGGGATATCATTTTGAAATTTGGCATGGTAGTTGCCCACATGTGGTTCTCTGACATATTGTCCGTTTTTTCTTTCTCCATATCTTGGAGAGAAAAACAAATTGTGGCCATTTAAACAAAAAATCAGTTGTTCAATTTTTGGGGGTAGAAAACAAAATGTTCATAAGTCCGAGATCACCATGTTGTAGCCCTTGCCATTTGCTATCTTCTGACGTTTTTAATTGCAGTTTTCTAAAAACTATGCATTTGTACGGTCTGTTATAGCTTAGCTGATGTTTGTGTCAAACTCGTGTGCGGTGACGTCAAAAAATTTGTTATATCTCGAAAGAAGAAAAAAACGACTAAATTGCTTCATTTTTGCACAGAAGACGTAAAATCGATGTAGAAGGTACACGAAGTTTCACGTTGATGATAGCGCTATTGGTTTTTGAGCTATTGCGAAAGTTCATCAGGGTCAATGCCGGGTTGGTAGTGGTAGTGTCCATAGGCATTCACATTTTCTGTGATCATTTTGTGTCAAATAGCGTCTTTTGTCATGTAAATACGGTATACTTACGGTATACTACTACGGGCATACGGTAACGTACGGTAATGGTAACGGTAACGGTACGGTACTACGGTATACGGTATAAATACGGTATACTACTAGGTACTGTTGATAATTATGGTCAAATTATCATAGAATCGCACTGGCCTGAGGATATCGGCACCTAGCTTACAATGTATAATGAGTGGATGCTGCTGTGGGACAGTTTTCCTATCCACCGCCCCTGTGGAAATACGTAGGCTGTACACGTATTTCAGGTCCCGCTATGTAATTGCCAAAAGCAAGTAGGAAACTGCAGTGCGTTACCAAAAACAGTGATTTGGACGATCCCCATGGACCAGGGTGTGGCAGGAAACAATATTGTAATAACATAATCGAACCTGACCTAACCTTTACAGCAATCACGGTCGCAGACTCGCAAGGACCCACGTTTAGAACGCTCCGCTCGCATTCGCTCGCTGGGCTTCGAAACCTACCGCCCCCGGACCCCCCCCCCCCCCCCCCCCCACCACCAGGACCCATCTCGTAGACAACTGGTCCATGGGATCGTCAAATCGATGTTTTTGGGTAACGCACCGCAGTTTCCTACTTGCTTTTGGCAATTGCATAGCGGGAACCTGAAATACGCAGGCTGTACCGCAATTTTGTGTGACGTGCGGCGCAGTCTACCACTTGTCTTGATGCGTCTAACACCACGATGCAGTCTCCAGATGCCTTATTTATTCACCGTTATCACTGGGAAGTGCATAGACTGTACCGCAATTATGGACGTATTGCGGCACAGTATAACATTTATCTTGATGTAGCCAGCACCAGTTTACAGTCCCCCCCCCCCCTCATCGTCAGTCCATCGCCCCCAGTTTATGCGATGTGTAGGTAGGTACACCTATCGAAAAGGAAATAAAATACAACGCTGGAGTCAATTAGCAATGCACTTTCATTTTCTTAGAACCTACTCTGACTCGTACACATCGAAAGTTCAGTCCCTCCCGGAACACGCATTCGGCGAAATCAAATAAATGGACAGATTGACAGATCGCATAGTGGCATTTTTCCTTCCCTGTAAAACATGACATCTATGCTTTAGTATGAATTACTGATGGCTGAGTTATTACGTTGTATATTTTCCACTGATTTGATTTCGTTGTTGTCGGACAGCGGCTGCGGCGGTGGACAAGGCTGGCCGCTGTGGCAATTGGCCGACGACTGAAAATGGTCCAGGCGTAGCAGAACATCGAAATGGGATCATATCCCGCAATGACACATCGCGAGCCAATTATTTTTCACACTCACAATTATTCACTCACGTATCACCCCGACACGTATCACCCCGACATTCACATTAACTGAGGCTATTACGAGCAACCATTAGTCAGAATTCGGCGCAGATCGCGGCTGATGGCTAACCGCCGACAGTCCCGTCCGAATCCCGTCGACTCCAGCTCGATATCGACTGCAGGCAAACCGTGACTACAAACGTGGGAACTAGCTCGTAAGGCAGCTCTGAAGCCAGCTCGACTGTAGGCAAACCAAGATTAAAAACGTGGGAACTAGCTCGTAAGGCAGCTCTGAATCCAGCTCGACTGTAGGCAAACCACGATTAAAACGTGAGAACTAGCTCGTATCAAAACACTCTTGAGAACACCAGTGCATATGGCTTCATGATTGCAAGCTCTTCCATACGAGATAGTCGGTATCACCGTCTAGAATATATTAACGGAAAACTAAGCACAGCTGCCAAACAGCGATAGGACTGAGTTTGGTATGTCGGCAGTGGCCGGGGACTGTACGCCGCCGTGTTGTCTGCCATTCGGTGGACGGCGCCTGGAAGGACATTACCCGGTCAGATTTAACGCCACATGGTCCTAATTTAACGCCACTCGTGAGAAACCAGACTGCCGTCACTAGAATTAAGCATCATACGTCTTCCTGGACGAGGTAAATACGTGTGCAGGGACAGTGTCAGACATACTTTGGGCCACCTGGTTTTTCAGTTTCTAAAAATGTTACATTATGATAAATTGATTATGTTCCATTCGCATGGAATCGGTCTGCGGATGTATGGTATAATGGAATCGTCTGAATCCATGCCACAGTAAATGAAAAGCACAGCCTGGTCCGTGCATGGCTGACTTTCAGCTCCCGCAAGGTATCACTGACATGTACGACGCATGATATAATTATATATTTTAGCTTTGTCCGTGGAGTGGATGAAACATCGATATTATGCTCTGAATCCCGAAACATAAATATTAATACTCTGCGGCCCTAAATCAGAATAAAGCGCAAAAATGTGCTTGCTAGTATTTACTCAGTTTAGCAGGAAAACAACTACCACAAGGAAGGTAAGAAAAAAAAAACGAGCAGCTTTCACAAAGCATCAGAACCCTCTAACAGTTAATCGTAATATAAAGCTGCGCATGCGCATGTAATGCATAAGTTATAAGTAGAACTTCCATCTGAGAGCCGATTTTCCCGTAGCGGTGCTGTCAACGTAATTTTGACATATGACTTCGGGCCGATTATTAAAAGACCCTTTGACCTGTTTAGATGATTTCCGAGTAATTGGACAATGAAGATGGAGAAGGTTGGATCGCAAAAACGAATTGGTAAAGAATCGATCGAATCTCTCCGAGTCAGGTATCATATATTATTTAGGAAAAATGGCAGCAAGAAAGACATTCATTGTAATACTGCCTGCCCATTTTCTTTCAGAAGAAACCGGCCAGTTTTAGCGACATTAAAAATGGAAAGAGACCAGCGAAGGCAATCATTTGACACTTGTCTTTGAGGTTGCTGCTGCTGCTGCTTGCTGCTGCTGCCAGCCGGCGTCAGCTGCTGAACGCA
>JAXIVJ010005252.1:0-75613 GCA_036785665.1 Chirona hameri | reverse complement strand
ACGCCGATGTTGACCTTTGACCTAATCGTGACCTGATATTTGACCTCACTTTGACATTTTTGAGCATGCTTTAGATTCGTCTCATTGAGAGCTTTCGATCTCCGCCTTGCGCGTCTCGCTGCGAGCATTGGTTCGGAAGATAGCCAGGGGGTGTTTAACGCCCCTCCCCTCCCCCCCCCCCCCCCCCCCCCAGTCAATGGCGTTCTGGTGAGACCCCAGCCAATGCCCCCAGTCAATGCCAGAGCCAGGTTAAAGGGAGTGTGCCTACTCACATCGCTTAGTTGGGGTTATTGGCACTGGTCTATAGAACACAATTTTCTGAATTGAACCATTACATCATTTCTCCAGATTCACCCTAGTTGCTGAGATATTCAAAGACTCCAGGAATTTGCTTGGGAGCAAAAAGTTATCGGGTAGACTCCAGAGGGCTTCCGCTACTAGAAGCACTGCAACTATCGATTAAACTGCTAGCATATTGTTAGCCCCGGCCAATAGCAATTCAACAAAACAGCTCGTGCACGCTGATAGCAGCAGCCGAACAGAAACTGGACGGCCATCATTTTTTCGATGATGGCTGATGGCAATTTTTTGAAGAAGATATCAATTTATGCTACGAAACTTGCACATAATAAAGTTCACAGTGGCAAGAACGTGCTGTGCAAAACTCGTCTTTCTATCTTGCATGATGTGACCGTAATTGTATTGTCTTATGTGCGCCGTTTACATAACATCACCATAGTGGCGATCGTTTTATAGATATCGAAACAAAAATAAACAAAAAACAATATAAGTGAAAATTCAACTAAAGGGGCTCCAGATGTGAATTTCATCATATACAACAATCAAACCAACAGCTACTTACCGTATGCAAAATATTTTTGACATTCCAAAATAGTAGGCACACTCCCTTTAACCCGCGCACGGCCGGAGGTTCGCGCCAACCACGAACAGCCGGTGGGGGTGTGATCCCCCCCGCCCCTATGATCTCGAAAACCACGCAACGTAGCGACAAGCAGAAAACGGCGTTGGATAGCTCGAGACAAGCTCTATCGAAAGTATTTCAATATGTACGGTCAATATTGAGGTCACCAGAGGTCATTGAAGTTAATATTTTCCAGTTTTAGGACTACGCTCCGGAAACTCCAAAATATCTCGGGAATTATGATAGGTAGGAACAAACGAGAAAAAAAAATCGAAATCTCTTAAAAGATATAATCGCAAAGGTGTCCTCACATTTTAGCTCAGGTCAATACATTAGGCTCCAGAGGTCATCAAAGATAAAAAAAGGATATTATTGGAAAGCTGTTCTTCGCAAATAACATTTAAGCTAATAAAGATAGGGCAATCATTTTGACGCTATCGCATTTGTCTCATCATATAGCATCGAATGATGTTAATGTTGACCAGGTTATGTCAACTTCGAAATTTGACCTCTGGTCAAGGTCAAGTGGTGACCCAATTAGGTCATGTTGCATATTGGGAGACGTGTCTCGATGAGACAAACACATTGATGCCGGCTTCTTTTCTCTATCTTTGTTCTGTCGAGAGTTATTGACATAAAGTTTGATGAACTGAGATGACCTCGGCTGACCCTGTAGGGTCACTGAACAAAAAAGCAGCTGGGTCATCGAGAATTGCCTATAATAACATGATTCAGCCAGAATTGGACTGCTATCATGCGTATCCTCAGAATAGGAAGCATTTGAATATTTCCCTATTGACTTATAATGGGGAGGTCACGAAATTGACCCGACCTTAAGTGAACGATATAAAAAAAATCCGGGATATACGAATTGTAGGTAAACATGACCTTATGAATCCCATAAGTTTGAAACCGATCGGCCAAAAACTGTGGCTGTGGTATAACCGCATTTTTTGGTGTAGGTGAGTCACGTAACATGGCCTGGTGACCTGACCTGTGATGACCCGAGGTCAAGAAATTCAGACTATGTGGCTAATTGGTGCCCTAACAGCTGTGCCAAATTTAGCTTCGCTGCACGCCGCCGTTTTTCCGCTATTCATGAAAAACCGGAAGGGTGAAATCAATCCCCCCCTCCCCCCAGCCGCACTCGTGTTAGAACCGCAAACATCCGTTTTCAAGCTTCTGACACCCGATGGATATACCGACAGACTGGTTATTAACCCTCGACGAGGGTTAATAACCAGTTATAACAGACTGGTTATTAACCCTCGACGAGGGTTAATAACCAGTTATAACAGACTGGTTATTAATCCTCGACGAGGGTTAATAACCAGTTATAACAGACTGGTTATTAACCCTCGACGAGGGTTAATAACCAGTTATAACAGACTGGTTATTAACCCTCGACGAGGGTTAATAACCAGTTATAACAGACTGGTTATTAACCCTCGACGAGGGTTAATAACCAGTTATAACAGACTGGTTATTAACCCTCGACGAGGGTTAATAACCAGTTACAACAGACTGGTTATTAACCCTCGACGAGGGTTAATAACCAGTTATAACAGACTGGTTATTAACCCTCGACGAGGGTTAATAACCAGTTATAACAGACTGGTTATTAACCCTCGACGAGGGTTAATAACCAGTTACAACAGACTGGTTATTAACCCTCGACGAGGGTTAATAACCAGTTATAACAGACTGGTTATTAACCCTCGACGAGGGTTAATAACCAGTTACAACAGACTGGTTATTAACCCTCGACGAGGGTTAATAACCAGTTATAACAGACTGGTTATTAACCCTCGACGAGGGTTAATAACCAGTTATAACAGACTGGTTATTAATCCTCGACGAGGGTTAATAACCAGTTATAACAGACTGGTTATTAACCCTCGCCCTACGGGGGGCCTGACACCCCCCCCCCCCCCCCCCCCTGAGGTTTTTATTGAATAACTTTTGACACATGGGGTGCACCTTGCTGACAATTTTGGTAGCTGAGTTTACAATAATTATACGTAGGCTGTAAAAATGTAATTGAAATTGATCAAGATGCTTGGGAGGTAATAATGTTTTGATGACGTCATGTTGGTAAAAAAAAATGAAAAATCGTAGAAAACAGAGTTTTAAAGCAAATTGCAAACACAATTCACCAAAGATGCAAAATGACATTCTCTTTAAAATAGCAATCTTTGATTTTCAAAATTTTGGGTTTTTGACCCCTAAAATTAAAAAAAACTTGTTTTTTTAATCCCCACAAAATCAAAATTTTCAAAGATATTAAAAAAAACGGGATATATGTGAGAGGACTGAGTATGAGCAATACCCATACCAAATTGCAAAGCACTATCTTCATTTTTGACTGAGTGATGGCTTCCTAAGTGTAAGAAACAGATGACGTCATTTTTTTAATAACTTGTTTTGACATTTGTGGACAAGATACGAACGAATAATTACCTTTTTTGTATTTCTGAGGCAAAACTGGTCTAGGAACATGCCTTTTTATTTACATTGATCAATTTCTAATTTTGAGGTTTTCTGAAGAGCAAAATCGCTGTTCTGGACGTGGTAAATCCGAGGTCATTCACTTGACCTGGAAGGTTACCCGTTGACCTGAAACCTAAAAATCGCATACTGTTACATCCCTCTCATGACAGGTAACATGCTGGTTCTTACCGCATTGCTCTAAGTTGCTTGGTTTGGAAGGTAACATGGGGGCCTGTCAAGCCCCCGCGTAGGGCGAAGGTGAAAAAAGCTCCCGTAGGGCGAGGGTTAATTCGACGCTGATTGAATCGATTGGAATCGTTCAATCAAAATTCCCTGAATCACAAAATTATTGATTCACCACCAGATCTTTTGATTCATTAATCGTAATTGAATCAAACCCTGCATCAAATCAAGGCTGATTTAATCAAAAGATTTCACGATTCTTAACGATTCAAGTGCACTGGTAAATTGTACAAATACATGCAGCCCCAGTGGCTATAATAATTTATATTGAAATAGTATTGCTGTAACAATGTTATAATGATCAAATATATGCATGTTTCCATTTGTATTGATTTGACATAAATTCACCACATATATTGCAATGTTGAATCAAACGTGAATCGATTCAAATATTTGTTTTGATTCTTTGAATCGAAAAGAATCAATTCTCAAAATGTTATCGCTGAATCGAACGGTGATTGTATCATTCAGATTCCAAAATGAATCATGAGTGAATCGTTCTAAAAAAAAGTTGAATCAGTGGGTCAATCGGTTACCGAAATATTGGTAACCGAACAAATGTTATGACCGATTTGGTAATGGGTCGGTCAGGCCTATCAATTTTTGAATACTTTACGGTCAGGCTAATCTTAAACAATTCACTTTTTTTGTCACAGTTTTACACATTATATCCAGCAAATTTGCTCCAAATTCAATAAATTAATGTACTAAATAGAACACATCATTATTATATCAAGATTTAAGATATTGCTCCCAAGAGGAAGTGGGTCCTTAAAAATAAGTATTGTATACCATCTTAAATAGCAAGCACAAACCAGTAACCAGAATGCCCCTCCAACTTTGGCCAGATAAAATGTATTTCTGCCTATTTATGTATTTATGTAATATGTATTATGCTGCAAATTAATATGAAATGATTGAGGGCACATTTTTCCATCCTGTTTTCAATGTGCTTTCGGTCTTGCTTGCAGCATCCACTACTTTGTTTCGTAAATGCATTTGGTTCCCCTTTTCACAATTATACTGTCTTTTTGGAAACTGTACATGTGTGCTTTATGATGTTAAATAAATCAATTTTTACAGTGTGCTATCTACATAAATAAGTATACAATTTGAAAAACGGTCAAATTTTGGGCATTTTTAGCTTCAACCAAAATCGGTCGGTATTCGGTCAACCGAAATGCCTTCCATTCGGTATCGGTTTGGAATCGGTCAGGATTTTTTTGGAAAATGACATCACAGGTGTTCATGGATTATTGGTGATTGAGTATAGTTTTGCAAATTGTTAACCCGCGAGTTACTGGGGTATATTTCATAACGCGACTTACTGGGGGGGGCTATTTTTTACCCCCCCCCCCTCTGATCTCCGGAACTACTGGACCGAATGTAAAAATTCAAACGGCATTCGATAGCCCTGGAAAATGTATCGAGGGAAACATAATATTGTTGACCTCGGGGTCACCGATGACGTCACAGGTCAGGTCAAGTACAAAATGTTTGACCGTGTCAAAAGGTCTCGATGGATGGAATTGTCGCGCAAAATTGCGATATTAAACGCATAAACTGTCGATAAATCGGTATGATTCGTGTGTCTGACACTTCTAAGTACCTTTCTAAGCTGTTTATAACCTTGGGTCAGGTCAAGGTCATCCGAGGTCACGAGGTCAAACTGCAGATTACGGTTATTAGGCGTTGTAACACATGTTTATGGGTTTGTTTTTCGTCTAGAACGCGAAAAATGACCTTAGAACATTGTTTTTTCCATATATATAGAAGTAAAAAGCAAAAATGGAAATGCGTTTTTTATGCATAGTAATGCTGTGAGAATTGGTCTATTTTTGTCATTTATAGATCATAACTCGGTCATTTTTAAAGATATCGACTTTAAATTTGGTACACATACTCACCGCATACGTCTCGATCACATATATTCCGGTTTTTGGATAATTATGATTTTTTCTTGAAAATTTTGTGAAAAAAAAAATGTATTTGGATTTCTCAAAATTTTGAATTAAAAAAAAACCTAAAAAATCCGAGATAGCAGTTTGATAGCCCGATCTATTGTCAGTAATATGATTTAAAACAATTTAGTTTATCTCAAATATCGCACCTGTGACAGCGTTTTCCGCAAACCATTATTTTGCAACAAAAACCGAAGAACATGACGTCACTCTGACGTCATTCCCGGTTGACTTATCATAGCCTTATATTTTTCCTTTTGCCAACATGTGTAGAATTGATGTGAGAGAAGGTACTGCAAGTTTGGTGACGATACCGGTGTTCGTTTAGGAGTTATTGCAAAATAACGGGAGGGGGGCAAAAAATAGCCCCCAGTAACTCGCGGGTTAAAAATGTCCTTTATCAACATGAAGCAAATATTTATCAGAAAATTGCTCTAACATGAAAATTCATTTAGGTAGGGGACACATTTGGGTAAAATTTGGGGCGGGATGAGCATGGGTCATAGCAACCATAGCGAGGCGAAATGTGTGCAGAAATGCTTTGTTATTGGCAGTGGCGTCGCCACAACATTTTGAGTGGGGGCAGCCAGTGGTTTATGCGTAGATAGGGGTGTGAGGAAAGTGTGTGTGTGGGGAGGGGGCAGTGAAACTTTGATCTCGTCTTGAGAAAAATCAAACCCCCTATGCGAGATTTCTTGACAGATTTAAGCTCTTCTCATCTTGGCGAACCTTTTGATATCTCAAAATTACCTCATCAAGCAACAGAAAAGATTTTAGAAAAAAACTGGCCAACAAGTGAGGGGTCATGTTCCTCCTGCTTCCCTGTTTCTACGCCTATGGTGTGATCTTTCGAGTCTGTGCGGCCGAATGGCGGCGTTAGCGGGACGCCTGCCGACGTCGCCTGCCGACCGGGACCGCTGGCCGAATGGCGGCGTTAGCGGGGCGTCCCGCCTGCCGACGGGCATTGTCGGAACTGCTAACACCACCAGCAGCGGACCTGCCGGGTGAAAAACTCTGCCCCGACAGTGAACATACTGTGTCGCGCTCCTGTTGGTCCGTTAGTGCGGGGGTGAAAAACTCTGCCCCGACAGTGAACATACTGTGTCGCGCTCCTGTAGGTCCGTTAGTGCGGGAGTGAAAAACTCTGCTCCAGCAGTGTCGCGCTCCTGTAGGTCCGTTAGTGCGGGGGTGAAAAACTCTGCTCCAGCAGTGTCGCGCTCCTGTAGGTCCGTTAGTGCGGGGGTGAAAACTCTGCTCCAGCAGTGAACATACTTGTGTCGCGCTCCTGTAGGTCCGTTAGTGCGGGGGTGAAAAACTCTGCTCCAGCAGTAGTAGTAGTAGTAGTACTTTATTAAAGGTCATCCACATCAACTGTGGCTATTACGGCCCTCTTGTCAGTAAAATGGGACAATGACATGCATGTAAAACATTCACACTCGTACCGGACGCAGACATACACAGGCCAACTATGACATGACTATAAGAAACATGACCAAAACGGATGAATGCTAAAATGACACTAAAACACTAAAACACACGGATTAAGAGCCACCGAGATCACGTAGGTAAGCCTTCAGCCTCGTTCTAAAGTGCGCTCCCTTCAAGCCCCGAACGTCCGCTGGCAACTCGTTCATCTGCTGTGGGACCCTGTACATAAATCGACGCCGCCCGGCCTCTATGTGCGGATTGCGGGTAACTGTAGGAGATGATCCTGTCGGTTTGAGCGGGCATGAGCAGGATTGTCTCGGTTGACATATATCTGGCGGGCGATGCAATCAGGTTCTCTGGCACTGATGATTTTGTGAAGAAGGCATAAGGACTGATCGTGGAAAAGTTGGGGGGATTCGAGCCAGCCGAGTGCATCTCGCACATCAGACACATGATCAAATTTACGCTTGCCTGAGCAGTGAACACTGCGTCGCGCTCCTATAGGTCCGTTAGTGCGGGGGTGAAAAACTCTGCTCCAGCAGTGAACATACTGTGTCGATCTCCTGTAGGCCCGTTAATGCGGGGGTGATAAACTCTGCTCCAGCAGTGTCGCGCTCCTGTTGGTCCGTTAGTGCGGGGGTGAAAAACTCTGCCCCGACAGTGAACATACTGTATCGCGCTCCTGTAGGTCCGTTAGTGCGGGAGTGAAAAACTCTGCTCCAGCAGTGTCGCGCCCCTGTAGGTCCGTTAGTGCGGGGTGAAAACTCTGCTCCAGCAGTGAACATACTTGTGTCGCGCTCCTGTAGGTCCGTTAGTGCGGGGGTGAAAAACTCTGCTCCAGCAGTAGTAGTAGTAGTAGTACTTTATTAAAGGTCATCCACATCAACTGTGGCTATTACGGCCCTCTTGTCAGTAAAATGGAACAATGACATGCATGTAAAACATTCACACTCGTACCGGACGCAGACATACACAGGCCAACTATGACATGACTATAAGAAACATGACCAAAACGGATGAATGCTAAAATGACACTAAAACACTAAAAACACACGGATTAAGAGCCACCGAGATCACGTAGGTAAGCCTTCAGCCTCGTTCTAAAGTGCGCTCCCTTCAAGCCCCGAACGTCCGCTGGCAACTCGTTCATCTGCTGTGGGACCCTGTACATAAATCGACGCCGCCCGGCCTCTATGTGCGGATTGCGGGTAACTGTAGGAGATGATCCTGTCGGTTTGAGCGGGCATGAGCAGGATTGTCTCGGTTGACATATATCTGGCGGGCGATGCACTCAGGTTATCTGGCACTGATGATTTTGTGAAGAAGGCATAAGGACTGATAGTGGAAAAGTTGGGGGGATTCGAGCCAGCCGAGTGCATCTCGCACATCAGACACATGATCAAATTTACGCTTGCCTGAGCAGTGAACACTGCGTCGCGCTCCTATAGGTCCGTTAGTGCGGGGGTGAAAAACTCTGCTCCAGCAGTGAACATACTGTGTCGATCTCCTGTAGGCCCGTTAATGCGGGGGTGATAAACTCTGCTCCAGCAGTGTCGCGCTCCTGTAGGTCCGTTAGTGCGGGAGTGATAAACTCTGCTCCTCCAGCAGTGCACACACTGTGTCGCGCTCCTGTAGGTCCGTTAGTGCGGGAGTGATAAACTCTGCTCCTCCAGCAGTGAACACACTGTGTCGCGCTCCTGTAGGTCCGTTAGTGCGGGAGTGATAAACTCTGCTCCAGCAGTGAACATACTGTGTCGCGCTCCTGTAGGTCCGTTAGTGCGGGGGTGATAAACTCTGCTCCAGCAGTGAACATACTGTGTCGATCTCCTGTAGGTCCGTTAGTGCGGAGGTGATAAACTCTGCTCCAGCAGTGTCGCGCTCCTGTAGGTCCGTTAGTGCGGGGGTGAAAAACTCTGCCCCGACAGTGAACATACTGTGTCGCGCTCCTGTAGGTCCGTTAGTGCGGGGGAAAAAACTCTGCTCCAGCAGTGAACATACTGTGTCGCGCTCCTGTAGGTCCGTTAGTGCGGGAGTGATAAACTCTGCCCCGACAGTGAACATACTGTGTCGCGCTCCTGTAGGTCCGTTAGTGCGGGAGAAAAAAACTCTGCTCCAGCAGCGAACATACTGTGTCGCGCTCCTGTAGGTCCGTTAGAGGTGGCGCCTGTCGCTCTCTTCACTGCACTGTCTACAGCGAGGGTAAAACAGGTACAGTCAGACACCAGGGGCGCAGCCAGGATTTTGCGACGGGGGGAGGGGGCTAACCGAAGTGGGCCCCTTAGCATTGGTTGATGCCCCCCCCCCCCCCACACACAAAAAAATAAATAAATAACAACATGAAATTGGGTTTAATCAGGCCTGAAATGGGCCCTTCCTGAGTCCACAATGGGCCCTATCAGATGGGCCCCTCTGAACCGCGACGGGTGGTGCTTTAGCCCCATAGCACCCCCCCCCCTGGCTGCACCCCTGACAGGCATCCGGCACTGTGCTCTTACCTCCGATCGGGGAGCGGGATCACACAGTGAGCGACGATATCTCCATTTTATCTTTGATGGTATATTTGTCAACGATGATATTTCCCTCTGCGTTCCAGGCGCACTCTTGTTACAGTACGCTGAGGACTCCCAGATTCTGATTTCTGGAAGAAAAAAATACATGCATCAGCTCGTTCATCATATATAACAGGCTGTTTGCACTGTGGTTTCATTCCAATGGTTTGACAGCGAACACAGGGAAAATAGAACTTTCATATGCGGCAAAAATTGTCAAATGGAAATTCCTTTAAATGCTAATGAATCTATCATTAAAATTAGTTTGCAAAAGCCAGAACGCCATATGAAGTGTTACTAACCATACATCTATAGATATCTACTACATCTATAGACATCTAATACAAACAAAGTCAGTCAGTCAGGTAATGGTTACTTATTAAAAAGTATGTTTCCAAAACGAGCTTATCCGGGAGGTGATCGTTAATATGGCACAAAAAGCTCAGTTCAGGCAATAATTAGCTCGCAGTTAATAAGTTGTGTTTGCTGTTGAGATCGCAGAAGACGCATCAGGGTGCAAAACGTGTGGCCTCTGGCTGGTCTGAGAGCGGCTGTCACCGCAATCCCTCTGAAGATTTATAGTCAAAGGACGCCCTTTATTGTACGCCTTTAGCAGACGGCGATCTGACTGGCTAGTGTAGCAGAATAATGGCTGCCAACAACCGCATCCATTATTCTATCACACGGATCAGTTCCACCGACATACTGCTGACGGGATTACCGGAACTGTGGACACTCGCAGACAGTGAGTGTCCTGGTGGTTTTACCGGGCGGTGAGGGTACCAGCACTGTCATGAACGATCACCTGCAGTCACCGACAGTGACTGTCACCAATCACCATTGTATTATCTTCTTCAACACACGGCTCTGCGATGGCTCATGCAGGTCGAACGAGTTTTGTTGATAATTGTATAGTCTTTGCTCATGTTATACAAACAACAATGAATAATACGCAGCGATAGGTAAAACGTTCATATCGAAAACCTTGTGACAGAAACAGCCAGCGTGACCTATGATGACCTCAGGAGCCTAAACTATTAACGTTATCTAAAATTTGAGGAACGTTCAGTGATTGCATTTTGTTAGAGCTTTCGATTGCTTTTCCGTTTGTTTCCATCTATCATAAGCTTCCGATATGTTTGGGAAAACTCCGGGCAGACCTTTGGTGACTTCTGGTGTCTTTGATACTGACCTTGCCGAAAGTAGTTTCTGAGATACATCATAGTAGTATAACTGAGCACCTTTATTTCTTGCACGTGCTCACGTGCGCAGCAGTCTAAAGTTCAACTTACTTTGAAACTATGGAGTATTATTTGTCTTTAACAACGCTAAATTTGGTCCAGTTTGGTAGTCCTTTTATCATCAGACGTGATTTTCAGGCGGCATCGGGGCTTGAAACGCACCCAGTTGGCGCGTACCATGCGCCACGCTACCACCTATATGAAAATGCAACATGCCAAAAGTAAAATGTATTTGAAGGGCTATATAGAATGGCAGAGACCCGACTGCTGAGTATATAAAAGTTATTTGTCTCCGAAAAGCGCCCGTGTAACCTGGTCCATATTTGATACAAAATATAAAGGACGTGGAGGTGTTCGTGGATTATTGGTGATTGAGTATAGTTTTGCAAATTGTTGAAATGTCCTTTATCAACATGAAGCGAATATCTTTATCAGTGTTGGGCCGGGTCGAATGTAAATTTGTCTAGTAAGTTTAGAAACCTCACGCGGGCGCGAACGCCCGCTCAGTAATACTAGGATAATGGCAAATCACTGAACTTTAACGCATTTTGTGTGCTTCGTTTTGAGGCTGAGACAAAAAAAATAAGAGACAAATTTGTTTCGTCTGCCAACTTGATATTGTTCTCGGGGTGGAGGTGGGCAGGCAGCAGTACAATCAGCATCCCAAGCTGCCAGTACTTACAATAACCCATCGACTTGTTGAGAAATTAAACGCTGATTCCCTTACTGGAAATCGATCAGTGCCATTCATAGCTGCAACGTTCTTCGACCTACTGTAAAATCAAGTCGAGCCAACTACATTCCTGCCCACGCGTGTATGGAATGCATTAGAGGTCTAAATAGCAGCGCGTTGGAAACTGATTTTCATTTACATTCCCGTTACCTAATAATATTCCATGCCATGCCATGGGGTATCCAGGGTCGGCGCCAGGGGTCAAACGTAGGTGAGGCAGTCAGGAGGGGGGGGGGGGGGGCACTGTTTCGTGTTTTTTTAGTAGTTTGGTACATATATGTAGATCACCACGGTTAATACTTCACCGCCACAAACAGCCTGTTTACATGCTGACATCAGCTTGGAATTGATTTGAAAATAGGCAAGAATGATCACGCAGAGTGTGCGGCACGTAAGGCTTTCGATTTGACTCTTCATTCTGCCCGTTGACAAAAATTATGTGACTGCATGTTTACAATAGGACTCGGAGTCTACACATAAAATCATTAGGTATATGCGAAGAACACGGCTAAGAAAAATGCATCGGAATATAATGTCCTGTGTGTAATCTAAGTCTGGACGGCCCGCCGATCTCCTTGCAGCAATATGTAACTATTACATAAGTTAATGATATTTCCAATTAACTTGCACCTGACTTGTTCCATATCTCGAATAAGTTCCGATGCAAGGTTATTGAGTGCAAGGTTATTGAGAGGCTCTGAGCAAGGTTATTGAGTTGGTTCTTTGAGAGACATGCCAATAACAGAAATATCAGGGGTTCCATGTGTCAGGGCACCAGTCAGTGTCTCCTCCACCGTCGGAGACACCAGCTGCACATACCCAAAGGTCTACCTATCTCCCTGGCACACCGAGCCGAGCGCGTCGGAGAAGTATAGAACATCGAAGCGATTTCCTGACATTTTTTGCATTATCATGGGCTGCCTTTCATCATCAGCATCGATTGCCGCCGCCAGCCACCAAGAAGGAGTGGTCTTCGTTCAGACCCTGACGGCTGCCGCCGCCAGCCACCAAGAAGGAGTGGTCTTCATTAAGACCCTGACGGCTGCCGCAGCCAGCCACCAAGAAGGAGTGGTTTTCATTCAGACCCTGACGGCAGCCGCCGCCAGCCACCAAGAAGGAGTGGCCTTCGTTCAGACCCTGACGGCTGCCGCAGCCAGCCACCAAGAAGGAGTGGTCTTCATTCAGACCCTGACGGCTGCCGCAGCCAGCCACCAAGAAGGAGTGGTTTTCATTCAGACCCTGACGGCAGCCGCCGCCAGCCACCAAGAAGGAGTGGCCTTCGTTCAGACCCTGACGGCTGCCGCAGCCAGCCACCAAGAAGGAGTGGTCTTCATTCAGACCCTGACGGCTGCCGCAGCCAGCCACCAAGAAGGAGTGGTCTTCATTCAGACCCTGACGGCTGCCGCAGCCAGCCACCAAGAAGGAGTGGTCTTCATTCAGACCCTGACGGCTGCCGCAGCCAGCCACCAAGAAGGAGTGGTCTTCGTTCAGACTCTGACGGCTGCCGCCGCCAGCCACCAAGAAGGAGTGGTTTTCATTCAGACCCTGACGGCTGCCGCCGCCAGCCACCAAGAAGGAGTGGTTTTAATTCAGACCCTGACGGCTGCCGCAGCCAGCCACCAAGGAGTGGTTTTCATTCAGACCCTGACGGCTGCCGCAGCCAGCCACCAAGGAGTGGTTTTCATTCAGACCCTGACGGCTGCCGCAGCCAGCCACCAAGAAGGAGTGGTCTTCATTCAGACCCTGACGGCTGCCGCAGCCAGCCACCAAGAAGGAGTGGCCTTCGTTCAGACCCTGACGGTTTCGTCAGACACCCGTCTTCCCAGTTCTGTGCTTAGCTCCTACTACCTAGGTAAGAAAATTTTCGAGCCACATTTGCTCACCCGCCTAGAGTATATTATAATTTTAAAGAAATGTATTTTATCAAATACACACGGCATCGTTTCAGTGTGTTTATTCTAGTAAGTCAAACGACTTTGTTTTCCCGGCTGGAATTGGTTGTTTGTGTGCCAGGTGAAGGGTTGTTGATACGCTCTGGAACTTAAATCTGTTCCATCTAACTTAGCTGACTTGGCTCATTTAGTTAATGATTTTACTGTGGAAATGACATATTTCGTAATCCAGGCTTAGATGAGGCATCTTTAGTTTAAGCCACAATTTAAGGTAAAGTTAAATTAAACTAAAAGTAAAGATGCAAATCCCCTCTATTGAAGATACGCGGCCCCGCGGGAACCATCAACGTGGTATCGTTAACTTTTGACACTGATTACAACAAAGAAAATGACCAATATCGTTCAGGTAATCAATATCACAACACTGCAAACATAATTACGGATTCACCATTTCCCCGATGGAATTAGGAACGCTGTACTATAGCCTAGAGTCCGAGTGAGACGTATGGTTTCAGTGCGAATGAGTACCTTCATTCAGGGTAACTTTAGCCATCAGGGTAGCTTTAGCCAAATAGAAGATCGTTATTTAAGTTAATTTTGTGCACGCTGTGTCAAAACGAAGAATATGAACCTCACGTCTGTAATTTACAAGTTCTTAGGGTCAGATTTGGGCTGGACAAAACAAAAATGATTCGGAAAATTATAAATATAATTCGTTTACTTTAAAGTAAAATTTAATCGGTCAAACCATGCATTCTTGGCAAGGGTACCATCAAATTAGCGTTATTTTTTAAATGTCAATGATATTGAAATTAAAAAAATAACGCTAATTTGATGGTACCCCTTGCCAAGAATGCATGGTTTGACCCCTGCAATTAAGTACTCTGGTGCAGTCCATTAAGCGCCCACCGTTAATGAGTACTCTTTTTTTGTCTTCTTCTTCAGTGAAAACCTAGTTAATATTGTTACCGATGTAAATATAATTCCATGTGGTATAGAACTGACCATGGTGCAATAACTCTCACAATCAAAACCCAACAACAACAGAAAGGAAACGGCCTCTGGATGTTTAATATTTCACATTTACGCAATGAAGAATATATAAGCCGTATAAAGTCATGCATACTGGATGCACTAAAGCAATATGCAGTGCCAATATATCAACCAGACTTGTACACGGACTATCACAATTACGCTAGCATACAGTTTACAATAACTGACTGCCTGTTCTACGAAACGCTCATAATGATGTTACGTGGTGAAAGTATTCAATTCTCAAAATAAAAAGCTAACTGAAGCGGAGCGCTAGAAGATGAGCTGAAATGAGGAGTCAACAGAGCACAATAACGATTTAACTCTACCACACTGGAAAGCGATTTAAATCGTCTCGGTGTTGAAAAAAAAACTAGAAGAAATGAGGCGACCAAAACTAGAGGGATTAATTATTCGGTCACGCGTTTCATGGCATGAGTGAGGAGAGAAGAATTATATCGTTTTTATCGATTAAAAAAAGAAATGGTAATGCAAAACACATTCAGTATATTAAGGAAGGTGATCGCATTATTTCTCCAAAGAAAATGATCCTCACAGAGTTCACACAAAATTCGGAAGCTAAATACAGCAACAGCGATAATAACCAGTAAGGCGCCGTAGTTGGCGATGAACGAGCGAGCGCGAAGGAAATGTATGGGGAATTTGAACTCGATCGGGCAAGTAGTTTCTGAGATACAAGAAAGGGTGCGCACGTGCGCACGTGCAGAAGCACCCGCCTTTGACTCGTGGGAAAGTGGGGGCTGAGAGGTCCCTAACCACACACCAAATTTGAACACAATCGGTTCAGCCGTTCCAGAGATATATAATAGGAATAGGAGTGCGCCTATAATAATAGGCGCACGTGCACGTGCGCACATGCAAAGCCACCCCACCCCTGACTAGTGAAAAGGCGGCGGCTGAGAGGTCCCTAACCATGCATCAAATTCGAATAGTCTTAGCCGTTCCTGAGATACAGAATAGGGGTGTGCGCGTGCGCACGTGCAGAACCACCCCACCCCTGAATTGTGGGAAACTGGCGGATAAGAGGTCCCTAACCACACACCAAATTTGAACACAATCGGCTCAGGCGTTCCTGAGATATAGAATAGGGGTGTGCACGTGCGCTCGTGCAGTCACACCACCCCTAAGCTGTGTTGAAGTGGCGGCTGAGGGGTTCCTAACCACACACGAAATTTGAACATAATCTGTCCAGCCGTTACGGAGTTTTTGCGAGAAAACACTGTTCAACACCCCTCACGCGGCACCCGCCACGCGCAGTGGTAGTCACCCACATGAGTCGCCACTGGTCTCAAACAGAGTAGGTTAGATGGGGCTGCTCAGCAAATAAGTCCGCTTGTCAATCGGACGTGCGGTTGCAGAGATATGAGCTTCTCAAAAGCGTCACCACGGATCGGGTCGTGTCGGGTCGGGTCGGGTCGGGTCGGGTCGGGTCGGGTCGGGTCGGGTCGGGTCGGGTCGGGTCGGGTCGGGTCGGGTCGGGTCGGGTCGGGTCGGGTCGGGTCGGGTCGGGTCGGGTCGGGTCGGGTCGGGTCGGGTCGGGTCGGGCCGGGCCGGGCCGGGCCGGGCCGGGTCGGGCCGCTCATAATCAGATTTTCCCATACACCACGGAAGGACGAGCGAGCGCTTCGCGCTCGCTCGTAATAAGGTAAATGAAGAACTCATTTCAAACAATATTACCACTGCTATAAAGTCGAGTGATCGAACACGTCTCGAATCAGAACTCTCATTACAAGCTCTGACAGAAGCGATGCATCGAATGAAGAAGGGTAAAACACCGGGGTCAAATGGCTTTCCGGTTGATTTCTTTATAACATTCTGGCTTGAATTAGGACTATTCCTACATCGCGCATTTACTACATCACTCACACAAAGCCTAAAATTACCTCCACAAAGAGAAGGGAGCATCAAACTGATACCCAAACAGGGAAAGTCCCCACACACGAGATGAAAGGTTGGAGACCAATTTTGAAGCGGCTTTCGAGTCTGTGTCATGGAATTATTTAAGGAACGTGATAAAAAATGGTTCTAATTGTCTACAAATGATTGATCTTTATATCTAAATCCACTTAATTATTATAGCATTATGCTCAACGGACACCTTGGACCAGAAATATGTTTACATCGCGGAATCCGACAAGGTGATCCATCGTCCGGGTATTTGTTTGATATTGCTGTGGAAGTATTAACAGGCCAAATAAATCGATCCAATGAAATAAAAGAAATAAATATATCGCCATTCAAGCAGATCCGCATATCTCACTATGCCGACGACACAATTTATTGGTAGATGGCTCAACAAAGTCGGTAAGAGGCGCTGTAAATGAGTTAGTTAAAATCGCCAACATATCTGGTCTTAAAGTAAATTTAGACAAAACATGTTTACCAATCGGCACATTGACAAGAAATCAAATATCTTCTGATTTAGGCATTAAACTTGTGGAAGAAATAACAATCCTTGGTATATATTTATATACCAATATCGATACTATTGCCGAGAAAACATTCAAGCTAAAATGTCTGCCATCAATCGAGAGATAGGGCAATGGAAGAGGCGTAATCTAACCCTAGTAGGCAAGGTATGTATAATCAAAGCTTAGCTTATGTCAAAGCTAGTGCATTTAATTATGGCATTGCCAAACCCACCTAAGCAATGCCTAAAACAAATTGAAGCATTGCTTTTCGGCTTCATATGGCCCGGAAAGAGTGATGAGATCAAACGTACTAAGCTAATACAAAACTATGAACGCGACGAGTTAACACGCGCAGTGGAGGGGGGGCATTTTTGTGCCCCCCCCCCCCCCCCCCAATATGTTTTTTCTCGTGAATAGCTTGAAAACGAAGCGGAGCAGGGCAGTGTTTTTTTTTTGCGCGACATTAACACCAATTCAATAGCGGATCGTTTGACGCAAAAAAAAAAATCAAAATCGGTTAAATTTTGTTTGAGTTATATGGATTTTCAGTCCAAGATGGCGGCTAGAATCGATGTCGGCAAAGCTATATCTTCGTAACCAACAGTCGAATCGGGTTAATTTAAACGCCATTCGGTAGACAATGTCAATGTTCATTCTTGGAAACAACTTTGGACACATTGCTGGTGACCTGTGACGTCACAGACGCAAATACAAAAAAAGTGACATTTGGACAGATTTGACATTCGTGACCTCGTTTGACCTTGAAGATATTAACTGAAGGTCAAGAAAATTTTAGAAAATGTAGATCATCATAGCACCTACCTACTCTGAAAGTTGTATCGTTCTAGAACGCATACTTCCGGCGTGTACCCTCCACTGCGTGTTAGTGGCATACCCCTCTCCACTGCGCGTGTTAAAAATTATTTGCGTGCATGCGTTTATCGACAGTATGAAATTATCATGGTTCAGACGTGTAATTACGTCAAAAGCCGATTGGGCACACATAACTTATTTACAACTACCTATTACGACGCATCTCCTAACATAGGGGAAAGAAAAACTATTGTTAACTAGGAACAAAATAACGAACCCTTTTTACAAAGACGTACTTATTGCTTTAATAAGGTTTTCCAGACAATACCAACTCTGTAACGATGAAATACTATCGGGAACTAAACTATATGGCTTTCTAACCACACCAGTTTTCCTAAAAGCGTTATTAATCAGTGGGACAAGAAAAGGCTACGCTTTATTTGTGATTTGTTTAATCCATCCAAATTGACCTATTATATTCAAAGGAAGATATCAAAGATAAATTGCAGATAGTAATGACATTTCTTTGCCATGAAAGGTTGGCGGGGAGACTTCTCCAGAGTTTGTTAAATCGCACAGGAGGAAAAGTAGACAACCAAAATATACTATTCAAGATTAAAGCCGTTTAAAGCCATGATGAGTAAACCAAAGTTCACCAAATATGCGTACAACATATTCATTGAAGCATTAGCGCAAAATTATGCAGCGACTGACCAGAGGATAAAAAATAAATGTGAAAGCGAAGTCGGTGACTACATTATCGGAACATCAAGAAATATAATCAATCCTACAATGTCTTCCAATTTATTATACTTGCATTATATAATTATAACACGAATATTCCCAACAAACAAATTGTTTTACGCCATGAATATAACGTTGTATAGTGATTGTTCTTTATGTCAAAGGTCAACAGAAACCCTTGCTCATCTATTTTGGTATTGCCCGAAGGTAAATATATGTATTAGCCCTCGCCTGGGTAAGGCAAAATCACTACGTGTTCGGGTAGGGGGGGGGGTGGTACGACCCGACCCCCCCCCCCCCCCCCCCCTCCTTAGCTTTTCGCTCCTAATTAAGCTAGAGATTTTCGTCAAAGACGAGCGTGTTGCATGTGACGAGAGGAAGCCGTTGATACCCGATTTTAAGGTCTTGGGTCATTAGGTGACCTCTGAGGTCGTGGCAATGACCCAAATGTCATCAAAATTGTAAATTCGTATAAATGGAGTTGTATCGAGCTAGAATCGTGAATGAGCAGATCACAATGCTTAATGGGTGCCAAATTCGTAATCAGCGTCACAAAATGTCCCAAAAACTGCCCAATTCCAAAAAGGTCATTTCAGGTCATCTGAGGTCAGTGACCTCGGTTGACCTGTGGAAGCACATGACCCCAGTGGAACATATAATTATGTAAAATGGATCCCAAATTTGAAATCAGCGTCACAAAATGTCCTCGAAAACGCCAGAAGCCCAAAAAAGTAATCTGAGGTCATCGGAGGTCAATGTCCTCAGTTGACCTCTGAAAAGGTCAATCGAGGTCACAATCTCAGTGGAAACCACAACTTTCACCTGGAAACACCTGGGCATATGCTCCTGAACAACAAACACTCGAAAACTGCACAAGTTACAAGCATCGATACTGCGGGACACCAGTTGCGCCTGACATGACCTTGAGAAACAGGTCATAGGTCACGGGTCATGTAAGATAAAAATTTCACAATTTCAGAGTATGTGGTAAATTTTTCAAAAGTGGGGTACTAAAAGTTGCATCGAAATCGGTCGGAAACTACGCGAGTTATTCCAGAAAAACCGAGGGGGTGGCATCCACCCCCTACCCAGGCGAGGGTTAAAGAAGCCCTCTCACACATAAAACGAAAGTATAAAGAAAATACTCCATATAGAAATAACCAGCTGGTTCTTCCTCAGCGATCTTTCAAACATAGATGCATTAATAATAACGATTGGTAGGTATGTTATACACAAATCGCGGATAAACAAAGTTCCGCCTTCTGTATCAGTGATAAGTGCGTTAAAAATAAAAGCTGGAAAGGAACATCATGAATATAAATCAAGAAACGATTTGGATAACTTTGAGAAGAAGTGACAGAAGAAGAGCTCAAAATAATCCTCGATTGAATTATCTGTTGAAAAGGTAGGTACGGCAAACAGTCCCGAGAGCTGCCGGTCTTTCTCAGGACCCTGAACAATTATCCTATTGTACACTCAAGCACACAACTAGGCACACACGCAACAATCATTTCTCTTCTTTTGTTGGGGGGAGAGGGGGGGTGAGGAGGTAGGGAGGGGAGGGGAGGTGTTCCCGCCCACCCCGTAGTCCAGCCTATAGCTATATGCCGCCGCGGGTGGGGAGGGGAACCAACTCCCTCCGGGGTGGGGAACCGAATGACATGCGCCAGTAGCCAGCGCAACAATCACTGACGAGCGAACACACTTACCTTCACGCGCACGCGCACGCGCACGCGCACACGCACACGCACACGCACACGCACACGCACACGCACACAAGCTCCTCCCACTTTCCGAGCGACGGCCTAGTGGAAATCTTCGAACTCAGAAAAAAACATGTAAACATGTTTCTCTTCTTTCTACGATTTTGAATGAAGACGGGGTGGCGTTTAAACGTTTGGAACCTCATCTGTAAGTCCGTTGTTCCATTCATGGTAATGCGGAATTTCGTTTGGGAATCACTTTAGAACGTTACGTAGAACGTAAAAGTAAGGGAACAATAGGTGTTGTTCTGTAGATGATGGTGTCGGAAGGAAAGCGAGAGAATAACAATGTTACGATTGTGACTGTGTTGCATACTTCCTTCCTTTCCATTCACTCTCGCAATTAAATCTCGCTAACGACTAAGAGCCGGATGAGGGGATGGCCATTGGGGCGACACATTTTTCAGAGAAGTTCTCAGGGCTTGCATTCATAGTGCCTCACCGTGTGTACGGTCCGGTGCAACAGTTATGGTGACTTGAAGAGTATTTTGTTGATGTTTCATTTCCCTGATTGTTCATTGCGGTTTCAGACGGTTTTGGAGCAAGCATTCACGCAGCCTTGCAGTCAACCAAAATTAAATACCGATTTACGTAATGTTGAAATCATAAATATATGTCGTACAAATACTACAGTAGCTTTAGTATCCATCATTCACTTCTTGTTTCATGTGTGATGGCAAGAAATGCGTAGTGTTGATAAAGGCCATCAGAGCTACATATTATACGACGCTAATTTGTGTTTGTTCAATGGTAAAATGATGCCGAACCTGAATGTTGAACGGAAATGTTGTATGTCTTGTCAGCAGGCTATACTGGATAGTAGGGGTGAGCTGATTGAACAAAGGTTACAGCGAAACACTGCAGAAAGGTAAAAGGTTACACGGCAAACATAGCACAATGACTACCTAAAAGTTATCAGGGAAACCGTAAAAAAGTTAAAAGCCCTCAGGATATCGCAAACTCATCCAGAAATTCGTGGAGTCAACAACCATTCGATAAACCACTATTTACTCGTGATTGCAATGCTGCATGGGTATCTACCACCGAAAACGTCTTAAAAACGTCTAAGCGTTATCGGAACTATTAACAGCCGGCAGAACACTCTTGACATTGCACAAATTGCTTCAAATGGCAATACGTACGCTGACAATAATGCCAGTGGATGTTATGGAAACTTAAAAAGCGTGTCCCTTCACTGATCATGAATCATAGAATATAGCTTAGCGAGATACTGAGTGCTTCGGCGTGACAGCAAAGCAGCGGCATCACCCCCCCCCCCCCCCATCTCCGAATTTTGACCGGACCGGATTTTGGAGATCCAGATATCTCTCCCTCCGCTGCACCAGTGCAGTGGTGAGCCCAGAACAAGCCTCTAAATACCTGGCCGCAGATCAACATCCGTGCAGCGTCTGCGCCTCAGTGGGCCTCGTCTCAGCGCTGCGTGCCGTGCTCCCAGACGTCGGTGGCGTGCAGTCGAGTTCTCCGGGGATCCGATCCCCTCGTGCGGCGCTGTGTGTCGGGCCGGCCAATCACGGCGGCGGGTACCGGCCGTGCCAGGGTATTTCAGCCAGCCGGCACACGTGAGTTCGTGAACGTCGGGTGCACGATCTCATGCATCTCACAACCGGCTTTTTCGCGTGTCCGTGTGCCGGCTCTGTGCGGCTGGCTGGATGAGGGGCGAGGGATGCAGTAATCGAGAGCTGGCCCGGAATCCCTGTCTGGCCCGGAATCCGTAGAACGTGATCTCGTAAGTGAATATAGGTACGCTGAGATCGTGTTTTCAGTGATGCGTCACCTCTGTCGGCCCCACTGAAAGCCCAGGAGTTACAGCAACTCTGATTGGACGGCGCAGGGGTTACATCAGCTCTGATTGGACGGCGCAGGAGTTACAGCAGCTCTGATTGGACGGCGAATGAGTTACAGCAGCTCTGATTGGACGGCGCAGGAGTTACAGCAGCTCTGATTGGATGGCGAATGAGTTACAGCAGCTCTGATTGGACGGCGCAGGAGCTACACCAGCCCTGATTGGCGGCATAGAGTGCGTGCCATTGAGTGGTGGTCTTCTGGTACTGTGGCACATATTACCTACTGACAGCTGCGGTACGATACCATCAGACGCCAATGTCAGCCCAATATAGAGATGACCCTTTATTTGCATATATACACTTATATTAAATGGCTAGACATCCACAAAAAAACATGTCTTGGATAGAACTGAAACTCTAATACTTATCGTTGGGGTATCTGTATTGCTTCAGAATGGGGTTGGGGACAATTTTGTAAGGTACCAATTGTTTGGGTTCATAAAAACCAGGATAATTTTTAATAATGTAAATATGTTTGGTATTATAAAAAAGGAACTAAAAAATGATTAAAAACTCAAACAATTAATTCATGTCCTTGTAGTTGTGACGTCACGACACCAGTGCAATTCGTATCCGGAAATGACGCTGATGCGACATCTTCTGCGCGGAGGTAAAAACATTTTGTATATGGTAAATATGCGTTCGAGAGTTAATGCATGCGTGAACCTGAATCAGAGCGTCTCAGTAGTGATTCGTTTTGAAAAGTCTATGTCTTCCGCAGTTTTTTTTTTTTTACAGTTGTAGCTTATCGTATCCTTTGGGTCTAAAAATGTAAATAGTTATACCTAAGCTTAATGGTCTAGAACCAGAGTTGTTTGAATAAATAACAGCGCGAGCGTGCAGCGCAGTTGCAAAAAAAAAACTCCAATGGAGTTATAGGAATCCCGATCAGAGCGTCATAAAGTGATTTGGTTCGAAGTGTTTTATTCAATCAATGTTTGCTGGTTAGTGAGCTAAGATTGGATAATTGCAAGGTCTAAAGATGTAAAAGGTTCCGAAACGCAAGAAGAGGGCGAGGCGAGTACTTTACATATGCCTTGCTAACGCTTTTGACATGTTCGAAATATAACTGAAAAAACATGAGAACGAGAAACAACAGCGATTTTTTTGTTTGTTTGGGGGGGATTTGGTGACGTGAGTTTAGGCAAGGTTAGGTAAAATTGATTACATTCGCCGGCATGCATCTTTCCAATAAACTAAGATTTTCACAACAAACTATACACACATTAATTCATTATAACTAGCAAAACCACTTAAATGCGCATTTGCGTCAAAAGTGCCGTCACAAATGACTAATGTCGAGACATCACAAACAAAATCAAGTATGTAAAAAAATATATGAGAAGTTAAGAGTAAGTTTAAGGACAGAAGGCGGTCTAAGATGTGTGTGAGAAGTATATCGAAAAATCGAGAAAAATACGCTGAATTTGTTATGCGTAAAAACCCACTATCTTTCCCCGACCCTATTGCAGGCACCCTTCGTGACGTGGCCCGGCCTTCCTCTATTCTGCCCACTGATTCCCTAAACTGTTGTTATAACGACAAAATGGGTAGCGTCGTGGAATGGTGTGTTCAAAATAAACAAACAGCTCGTCTCACATGATTATTTATGGTTTCCTTTCCTCTGCTGACCTTTGCGACCTAGGCATGATTTGGCCCCTGCTTCACATTATACAGCTGTGTATGCAGTATACAATATACATGGTTCAGGGGCGGATACAGAGGTGGCGGCTACGGGCGGCCGCCCCGAAATCAGCAGCGAAGGCCAGGGTAGCCCTAGGCGCTGGAGGCGCCCACAGTCAAGAGCGCTCTCCGAGCCAAAGGCGTCGAGTCAAAGGCGTCGAGTCAAAGGCGTCCGGGTCAAAGGCACCGCTGGGCCGAGGCGACGGTGAATTGGAAATGTCTCTTGTTGATAGTACTTTAAGCCTGATGCACCCACCCCCTTGGACTCCTTTGACTTAGACGTGTCGCTGATCTAGCCTGATCATTCGTATATTTCGATATAGTTGAGCCATATAGTCATTCGATATAGTTGACACCGTTTGAGAGAAGGTGGGGCAAAATAAATACTGGCAAACTCTGCGCCAGTTATCTAGCGCACTGCTGGACTGCCAGGCCAAAGGCCAGTCTCTGAGGATGGGGCAACTGCCATACTCGCTAAACAATATTCGGAACCAGCTAAATATCGAATGACGGCGCTCGAAATATCGGAAGAACTGAAAGAAGAGGCAAGAGAAACACAGTTCTTTCTGAAGGAAAGCTCAATGATCAGGTCAGGGCTAATAACATACAATATTATTGTGACTAAAATATTACAAAGCTATCCATCTATTATATCGCTATTGCTGAGATGCACCTCATGAAGGCTGGCATTGTGCTTGCTAATATTCCAACATAAAACAAAACACTGCTCCGGAGTCAAATAGACCCCCATATTTGCTGCAGTCCCGATTAGTTCTTCCCATAGTTATTCACTGTAATACAGGGTGTGGTTCATCTAACCATTCCCTGCCAATACTATGTGGTTCATCTAACCATTCCCTGTGTGGTTCATCTGACCATAACTTGCAATACAGTTGGATGCATATCTATCCACAGGGGCGTACATACAAGTCGTGTCTCAGTTAGAGTCAAAGGTCACATGCACTGAAAAGGTCACCGTTCCTACGGGGCGGGGCGTGTGTCTGTGCACCTGTTTCGGAGCCGGCCGCTGCGCCGCACATGGCGGGGGGGGGGGGCGGGGACGGCGGAGCGGCAGAGGCCGCGGCAATGTCATAACCAGGCGTCACCGTGACGTGACGCATGCGTCACAGTGAATGGCGTGTCAGCGCGCCGCGTCAGCCGCGCCGGGCCGTGTAGGCGGGGCCGCAGCCCGCCGCCGGCAGGGGCCCGCAGAGACACGGCAGGCCGCCTCACTGGCCCTCGTATCACATCTCAGGTGCACGCAATAATTAACTGTCGACAGCGTCTCGCGTGTTGGTGGGCAGCACCAGCCCGGCACGTTCTTGAAATGCAGTATTTGCACGAAATGCCGTGTAGATAGTTGCTGAGTAGATAGTTGCTCGGTGCGGCCTCGCTCGGGCAGCGGTGGCACCCCTCGGCGCCGCGGCCGCGCGTCAGTCAGCCGGCGATGCCAGATCAGTCGTGTCGTATCAGTCTCAGTCAGCCGGCGATGCCAGATCAGTCGTGCTGCTGTCACTCGTGTATGGGCAGCTGCACTCTGATGCTCGCAACTAATACAGGATATTATATATCCATGAATAGTCTGAATTGCGTATTGAGCTGATATGAAGCGATGCTTCTGCTGCGAGATATATTAGATGTCCGACCATGTAGCTCAGTCGGGAGAGCGCTGGGCTTCTGACCTCACCCGGTGTGGCAGGCCGGGTTCGAGTCGCTTCGGCGCTCGCTATTTGCCCCTTACGGGGATGGCCTGCGGCCGGTGGCAGTGGTCGCACTCAAGGTCAGGGGACGTCAGAGGGCGGGACGGATCGTGCCCAGGTGTCAGGCACGTTAAACTTTCACCTCTAAATTATGCCGGCTACCCGGAAATGCCCGATCGAACGGTAAGGGTCAGGACCTGCGCAACAAGCTCTGCTTAGCGCTGGTCCTGACCTCGGAAATCCCTCCATTCAAAATGTTCGGACTAAATTTTGTATAACAAAGTAGATACTCGTGCATTCGGAGTAATGATGCCCATCTCAGAGCTATAGTTATAAATCTAAGTCTATGCAGCTTTTCACTAAGGCATGCCATACATAAAAATAAACATAAACCTATTAATATCATGATACAACCCGAAATATGAAATGAAAATGATATTCCCGCCTGCAAATTATATTTGAATATTTTGCCAGTGTGATTTTGTCGGCAGAAATCACATCATGCTCACTGCTGTAGCCAAAATATTTGCAAGGTATATATTATATAGGTATTGTCTTTACGGTTCTAATTTTGTTTTCACCCCATAACACTAGTCCGTTATGGGGTGATCAGGCACTGCAGGCTATACAGGCAGTTAGTATCAACTGGTAACGTCAACGTTTACCAATCTGGACTAAAATGTAATGTACATTTCGTTAATATGATGCACTAAATATACAGGAAAACCTTTTATCTCAGTATTGGAAATGCATTAAGTCACCATAAATGCTTATAGCCATTTCCGGGTTATTTTACGAGGTTGCTTTCGGCTACCTGGGGCTTCCAGATCTGATAAATGCATCGCTTTGTAATCAAGATCATCATAAGATCAATTCATCATCAAGATCTGTTCTATCCACAGGCAGGGGCGTAGCCAGGATTTCGGCCAGGGGGGGGGGGCAAACGGGATCAGAGGGGCCCTCGTAGCCAATTGGGGGCCCACACACTGGCGGATCTAGGGTTCGAGTTTGGGGATACAAATTTATATCCCATCAAACCCATCAAACCGCCTAAAATCAGCACAAAATGTACACATTTCCTGATAAGAAAATATAAGCAACTTTATCTAAGGAAGTTTGTTTTAAATCAGCTATCAATGCATAAGCAAGCGAAATCCGATGAGTTTTCAGAAATGTGTGAGACTTTTTGGACTCCCCCCCCTAAACAAACTTGGCAGATCCAGGGGAAAAGGGGCCATAGCAGCCGTCAAACCGCCTGAAATCAGCACAAAATGTACACATTTCCTGATAAGAAAATCTAAGCAACTTTATCTAAGGAAAGTTTGTTTTAAATCAGCTATCAATGCATAAGCAAGCAAAATCTGATGAGTTTTCAGAAATGTGAGACTTTGGGATTCCCCCTAAAAAAACTTCCGTGCCCCCCCCCCCCCCCCCCCCCCCCACACCAACACCCATCCCAAACGTCTTCTTTCAAACGTCCAGACCCCAATACATTTTGTCCTAACGTCACAATAACTTCACGCGCATCCACATGAGGGCTTGCGCTGTTATTGTAGCTCGTTGGCTATGCTACCAAATACTGCCATATTTAGGGAAATAGGAGGTCGGACAGATCATTTTGTAACCAACGCTTAAAAGTCGATAACATTAACTCGGTAGGCCTGAGGCAGGCACGTAGCCAAGGGGGGGGGGGGCGGGGGAGGCTACCCCCCCCCCCCCCCCCCCCTGGAGGCCCGGCGGGCCCTTTTCGGGCGCGCAGCGCGCAGCGCACCGAAAAGGGCCGACGAGACCACGCTCATGGACTACGCGAAGCGTGGTCTTTAAGAGTTTAGAGCATTTCAAAGGTTCTTTAGGGGCACCAGGGCCCTTTCTGAAAGACCACGAGGGCCCTTGGACGTTCAGCAGAGCCCTGTACATGTCAGAAGGGCCCTGTACAAGCCGAAAGGGCCCCTGAGCGGGTCAAAGGGCCCCTGAACACGTCGAATGAGCACCGAGCCAGCACAGAGGGACCCCTGCGAAGGTCGGAGAGGCCCCTGAGCATGTCGGCAGGGCGACAAAGCAGCCAGTGCAGTCCCTTGCCAGGTCTTAAGGACAGACCAGCACCAGAGGGCCTCTGGGAAGTTAAAAGGGCCTCTGTGCATGTCAGAGGGGCCCCTGACCAGACCAAAAGGGCCCCTGAACATGCCGAATGGGCTCCTAGTCAGCACGGAGGGGCCCCAGGGCAGGTCGAAGGGCCCTCTGAGCATGTTGACAAGGCGACAAAACAGAAAGCGCAGTCTCTTGCCAGGTTGGAAGGGCCCCTTAGAAGGCTGGAGGGCTCCTGGGCAGACCAGAGGGCCCTTGGGAAGTTCAAAGGGCCCCTGTGCATGTCAAAGGGGCCCCTGACCAGACCGAAAGGGTCCCTGAGCAGGTCAGATGGCCCCTGATTACGTCGAATGGGCCTCTGGCCAGCGCAGAAGGACCCCTGGGCAGGTCGGAGAGGCCCCTGAGGATGTCGGCAGGGTGAAAAAGCAGCCAGTGCAGTCCCTGGCCGGCTCGGAAGGGCCCCTGAGCAGGCTGGAGGGCCCCTGGACAGACCAGAGGGCCCTGGACAGACCAGAGGGCCCCTGGACAGATCAGAGGGCCCCTGGAAAGTTGAACCTCACAAAATAAAGTGGCCGAAATCCGTAGAGTTTTTCATATCTTTTTTTTTTTTGGGGGGGGGGGGGGTTAACGCTCGGGAAGGGGCCCTTTCGAGGCGCCGCCCCACCCCCCACCCCCCACCCACACACCCCCTGGACGAAATCCTGGCTACGTGCCTGGCCTGAGGGGCCCTCGAAATGCCTGAGGGGCTCTCGAAATGCCTGAGGGGCCCTCGAAATGTCTGAGGGGCCCTCGAAAGGAATTGGAGGCCCTGGGAAGGCCTGAGGGGCCCTCGAAATAAATACCAGCTCTTAAATGCTGTTATTTATTCGTGTTAGATTTGTTCGTGGACGTTCTTTATGCGACATAAGGCGTTTTGCGGGCACCTGACACCATCAAAAACACAGGGCCTTTGGCCCCAGGGGGCCCTCGCTCGGTCGCCAGAGGGGCCCGCCTGGCCTCCAGGGGGGGGGGCATGGCCCCTTTGCCCCCCCCCCCCCCCCCCCCCCCCCTTGGCTACGCCACTGTCCACAGGCAAGCCGAAGTATGTAACTGCATTTACATAAACCACGTACTACGTAGAAACCAGGGCAGCATAACCTCAACCGGACCACCGGGTCACAATTTTGCACCTCTGTTACCTGCAAACATACAAGCCTTACCACAATAATCCTTCAAAGCAAATTAAAATACCATATAATCCATACCATATAATCTGTTCTAATAAACACATGCCGGGAAGCGGATTTCTTTCAATATCTATATTACGATTTGATAAGCGTCTGTCGGTCTGTCTGTCTATCCGGCACCGCTCAGTTTATTCAGTTTAAAAGACTCAGTTAATTCACGTGCTGAATTGGTACGGATACCTCCATCCCGGAGATGCCAGCTAGCTATGCATAGGACATATGTGGGAGATGGGATAAGTCACCGACGCACCGGAGTTGGTCGGGCGGTGATCCCTTGACTGGTAATAGGTAATTATGTCCTATGCAGTTCCAGTTCCAGTCCATTTAATTAACGTGCTGAATTGGTGCGGATACCTCCATCCCGGAGATGCCAGCTAATCGTCCAGCGGAGCGGACGGGTTGGCACTAGTGGTTTACTATTGGGGAACAAAATAGCTCAACTGAACTACTGATCTGTAAAATTTCGCTTATGTCAGCCCGACACCATATTCACCAGAAGCTGAAGGGCTGAAATGTTCGATAAGACGTAATTCGGCTACTTCAAATGGAAGAATGTCACGTTTTCTGGAAACAAGAGATCGTGAGTCGGTTGTGGAAAGTCCAAATACCAGCTCGAGTCTGATCCTCATACACTCGTTGCGAATAAAGCTCACATGAACAACACCAATGTACGACAATAACAAGACCACATTCGCATATATATTTGGCACATGCCTGCACACATTTCACCACTAAAAGCCTTCTCTCTCGCAAACTACAGACCCGCGGCATTGAAACAATATAATAACGTCATAAATCGCAGTCAGCTGATTGGCTTGAAAACCCGACTCCCTGTGCGGCGCAGACCGAGCAGTGTACCTACGCCGGAAGCGGTCATGTGTGGTGTGAAGGTAGACTGGTAAGCTGGACGTATCTCTGTGCGGCCAGACCGGGCTGTGTACGCCGGAAGCGGTCATGTGTGGTGTGAAGGTAGACTGGTAAGCTGGACGTCTCTCTGTACGGCCAGACCGGGCTGTGTACGCCGGAAGCGGTCATGTGTGGTGTGAAGGTAGACTGGTAAGCTGGACGTCTCTCTGTACGGCTTACACCGGCTGGAGCCATCTCCGTCATGCGATAAGCAGGCAGGCTTATATGGTCTGTACAACGGATAGGCAGCTGTGGATCTGATTCCAGATGGTGCTGACTGCCCTGCGGCCTGATCAGAACAGTCACGGCGACAATTGGAGAGGTCGGATCACTGAGCTGCTTGGGCTTAACGCATACTGATTGAAGTACTGTTTGCCGGCCGAACGTTTTGAAGCTGGCTGTGTAACGGCAGTGGTTGTGTTGTGCTTTATTGTTATCGCTCGAGTTATTTCGTTAAGAAGGCAAGTTTGAAGTCTGCAACCGTGTCAAAAGGAAAATGGTTGCTCCATCCAGGAGACATGCAAGATGTGGCTACAGAGGATGCAAGTTTCAAGGTGAACTTCGGAACTACAAACGACATCAGATATCGCTACATGGTGGTGGACCTGTGGTCTTAATGAATGCTGCTTTTGGAGTTGGTGGCAAGTGGCACACTTGGGTGCGATCAGCTGCTGGTGAGTCACCAATTTTCACTTTTACAAGAAATGTTTCTATTTATGTCTCTGAGCATTGAGTGCCCTTTTCCTTCCTTGTACTACCTGGTCTGACGCCAAGAGCTTATCGTTTACAACAACACCTAAATCCTTTTCTGTTTTTATCTTCTCCAGCTTGTGCTCATCCATTTCATACATTCCTTTGCTGTCTACTCACCAGTGTCAGAAAAGTGGCATGTTTCTTCATTTTTCTGAATTTGGAAGTTTTGTTCCATGAAAAATTGCATTGTAATTTTGTGTGTGTGTAGTCTGTGGGTGCACAATATGGCTGACGAGCATAACAAATGGCAGAATAAGATTTACAAAAATTAACATACATTATACATACACAATACAGCATACACAATAACATAAAGTTGGCATATGCATTTGTTTTTAATTGTTCCGCCACTGGAGAGAAGAAACAAAATCCGTGAAAAAAATGTTCTTCAAACTTAGATCGTGAAACCACTTTTCTGACACTGCTACTCGCCCGATGTGTATGATCTTACATTTACTTAAATTGAATTCCATCTGCCAATCCTTAGACCACTTCAACTTGACTAGATTATTCAAATCTGATTGGAATAATTCCTTATTGTGTTTACCCTCTATAACCCTGATTACCTTCACATCATCAGCAAATTTCAGAACCTTACTATTTATACTGTTTTCAATTGTATTTACAGAACTAATCAATAGCCATGGGCCTAAGACTGAACCCGCTGCACTCTGCGGGTGACCTCTTTCCATTATGATTTGCACCCATTTAAAATGACCCTTTGCTGGCGTCCTGATAGCCACATTTGGATTTGAATCCAATTTAATAGGTTCCCCTTATCCCATGCATTTTAAGCTGCAGCCCTAGTCTTCAGCATGAAACCTCTGCAGCAGAGCCTCTGCAGCAGAATTGATTTACACACATCCTTGGTTGCTGCAGAAGAATCAAAAGACACAATAGCGCAATGGTGGTGCGGGTCTCAAAATGATGTCTTCATAATAGTTGTTTTTTATATTGTAAGGTAAGCTGGAGCTGCAAAATTGTGTTTATAACAATTTCTCATTGCTGTTTAACAGTTTTTAAGCCGTTTTTGATCAAAGTTTGTCGAGTAAAAAGGTCCGGGATATTGTAATATATCCCCCAGGCAAGTTGTAGATGGAAAGTTACCATATCTAAATATCCAAACATGGCATGTTAATTTCTTTTCTACTTAATTACTATGTAGGCATCATGTGCAGCATTAGCCAATAGCTATTAGCTACCCACAGAGTGTTTAAATATTTGGGGTTTTGGTTGGCCGAAGAAAGGACCACTGGCGGATCCAGAAGGAGGGCTGCAGGAGGTTTGGGGGGGGCTAAATTTCAAAAAGTTTCACCAAATTTTAACAACTCATCGGATTTGACTTCCTTGTGCCTTGTAAGGCAGTTTAAAACAAACATGCCTTAGTAAAAGTTTATTACATTGCCTTCTACATTAGAAAATGTGTCAAATTTCGCCGATTTCGGACGATTTGGGGGCGGCTAAAGCCCTTGCCGCCCCCCCCCCCCTGGATTCGCTAGTAGAAAGGACTTACTTTCAAGCAAAGTTCCATAAATTTTCAAGAAAAATTTAGCCATTTTTGTGACTAAAACAGGGAACTTAATATCAGCCACATGTTATGATGTTATTCAGCTAATTACATTTATCCATTGTTTCAAAATAGCTGATTTTAAATTTGACATTTTCATGTGCACAATACCCAACATTTCTTCGACCTAGTTCCTACGTACAGACAGGAGACAAGTGTAGAACCTACCTTAATATAACAATATTCATTTATATTTTAAATATGGTAAATAGCAAACATCATTTTCATTTAAATTATGTATTACTCTGGTTTTGTGTGAATCAACATCCCAATTCCAAACATGGGAGTGGTCAATTCACTAAAAAAAAGAGTGAATAATTGTTCATGTATGGGGATGATTTCTCATCCAAAGATTGCACATTTTTAGATGCTGATTTTCAACTTTTCTAGTTGATTAAAGGAAATAGTTAACCTTCGGGAAACTTGTGATAGCATGTTTTATTAAATACTGCATTACAGTTTCTTTTCATCTTACCAGAAATGGCCACCAAACATGTACATTTTGAACACAAGGTCGCAAATTATTAATTTCATCAAAACTATATGCATGCATATTGAATCTGGCTCCTCCCATCACACAGATGAAAACAATGTCAGCCAATCAGATTTAAAGTAGAACACGATCAAACTATGGTGACCATCAACCATGGCAACCGCGTCAATGAACGCTACGTGCAAGGTGTTTGGCTGACTAGAAGTCTCTGCCCAGGTGTCTCCCAGCACCACATTCTTGGCATTCTTTCGCCAGCACCACATTCCTTTGTATACAAAATCAAATATATTGGGTCTTTTCAGCCGTGGGAAGTGGTATGGAAGGCTAATTTTACACGGGCTACACAACTGCTATCTCAGTGCAAAACCCCATGTTGAAATTCAACTATTTACTCTAACTGAAAATAATACTATGTATTAACCTTCGCCCGGGTGAGGGGGGTCAAATTGACCCCCCCCCCCCCCCCCCCCCTCATGCTTTTCGTCGATAGCGAAAAAACGGCGGCGGCGGCGCCGCAAAATTTGGCACAGCTGTTTGTACATCAATTCCGCACATTGTTTAAAAATGTTGACTCTAGGTCATCTCAGGTCAGGTCACCAGGTCAGGTCAAGTGACACCACCTCCAAAAACGTTTGAGGTCGTGCCACGGTCACAGTTTTTGAGTAGATATGAAACTTTCAGGATTGCATAACCTCGTCGGTACCAACAAAACCTTTATCTCGGTTTTGTATATCCGTGACCTATGGTCAGGTCAGTCACGTGACCTCTCCATTATAAGTCAATGGGGAAATATTAAAATGCTTTCCATTTCCAAGATACGCATTAGAACAGTCCAAATCTTACGGTATCATCGTATCATAGGCCCTTCTTGATGACCCAGGTGCAATATTGGACCGGTGACCAGCACAAGGTCACTCGAGGTCATATTACGTCATAAACGGTATGTTGCCCATAACTATTGATGTAGTAAAGATACAGACGTGTAAATGGTACTCATGTGTTCGTCTCATCATGGCGCATCGATCCATATGTAGCGTGACCCAATTTGACCCACATGGGTCACCACGTGACCTTGAACTTAGGACTTACCTCCATGTTGACTTACCTTCGCCCCCCCCCCCCCCACCTTGGCGAAGGTGGCTCAGACCCTCACCAGGGCGAGGGTTAAAATGCACTGATATTAGAAGCAGAACAATGACTGCAAAGTACACTACAAAGGTAGAAGGCACCTTGCATTCCTCTGGTTAGGTACCTACCTATTATCCACAATTCACTTGTATTATCCCTACTGATGTACAAATAATCAACTTAGATGTACAATACTGTAGTACAATACTGTACAATACTGTACAATACTGTACAATACTGTACAATAGTACAATACTGATGTACAATAAATCAACAATATATCAGAAACATTTACCAAAAACTACTAAACAATACATACATACTATAATATGTTCATTATTTCATGCAAACAGATAGGCATTTGGTTGCACATCTTCCATTTAGGTGGATATATCTTTACAAAATGTTATGTGATTTCAGGGCATGATGATCATCCTAGCACAGACAGGCTTGCTGAAGATCATGAGAATACTGCTGAGAGTGGTGCAGCTCATGAAAAGGAGACCTCAGCCACTGACTGCAGTAGCACGGAGGCCATGGGGCAACATGGAGGTAAGTCTGTTGCGAGAACTAACACTAGGGTGTAAATGGATTGCAGAATATGTATTACATTTTTCATTCAGGTCCAGCTTTTCTCTTTAATAAATTACAGGGTCCTCCATGTCAAGAAGTTGAATGTGGGATTACATTGGCCTCTGCTTACAATTCGTAAGTTTTTGTTTCTGTTTGTTCACAGATTCAAGCACTGCTCAGAAAGACCAGGCCACCCCTCCTTCCACGAAGAAGGACGACTCTGTGCCTGAGATGCAAGCACTAACAAAACGTGTGGAAAGCGTGGAAAAAGTGCAGGCTATCATGATCAAGCAAATCAGTCAAACAGGTGACCGTGATGAGGTAGGGAAGCGCTGTCCTCAAACACTGCAAACAGTTAGGGGGATAAATAACTTGGAGGCCACTACTGGTCATCAGCTGGTTACTGTACCAAAGCTGAACATGGCGTACTGTAAGGTGTGCGTGAGGAAGTGGGACGATTCTCTGGCCGAAAAGCGAATGGCAGGTCTCTTTCGCTATGATTTCGCCACCGGAACAACGTTTGCGAAGGGCGAAAATCTGCCCATAAAGTTCCGGAGCCTCAAGCTGGCAGTCAGCACTCATTGGGCTTCTGCCGGGCACACGAAGGCTGATGAAGCTCGAAAACGGGAGGATGGTGCGGCTGCGTCAGGTAGGGAGGTGGCGACTAACGTCTCCAGACGGGTGCTGCGCACGGCATATCGAGTTTTAAAAAAGTCACTCCCATCAGACGTTTGAGGAACTGGTTGTGATGCAGTCACAGAACGGCATCAACATGGGCAACATCAATCATTCAAAGCGATTAATGCTGAAGGCACGAGATGCGTTCAGCGATGTGATGCTGGAAAAGCTCGCTGAACACATCGCTACTCAGCCGTGTGTGGGGTTGGTGTTTGACAAGGTCACTATCAACCGGCGCACCATGGACGTAACTGCAGTGATCACCATCCTGCCAGAGGCACAACCGGGACAGATGATCCGTAGCATGGTCATTGGCTCCCCCGTCGTGAAGCAGCATGACGGTGACTCACTGGCAGTAGAAACCAAAGAGACACTGGCCACGGTCGGCATCAGATCGTGCGCTCAGTTGTCAGCGATCTCAGCTGATGGACAGTACCATCGCCTCCACGTGCCGGAAAAGCTGATCGCAGCAATGAAGAGGGAGGATGAATCGACAGAATCATCTGCTCGTACCTCCGTTCCGTTCGTGTGGGATGCAGCCCACCTCATGAATCTTGCTGACGCGGACGCTCGGAAAGCATGTAGATGGGTTGACGAAACAGTGGAGACGGTGACGGGAGTCACAAAACGCTTCTCTATGGGTAAGGGACTGGAAGACATGCGCAAAGCGTCCTCGGAGCTGGGGTGTAAAATGCTTCAGCCAACACTTCCCTCTACGACCCGCTTCGCCCCGCACGCTGCAAAGACATTCCGGGCGTTCCAAACGAACGTACGGGCAATGTCAGCTGTCATGGACACGAAGACGGCAACAGGCAGTGGACCAGTCGCAGCACTGGTGCGCCAGCATCAGGACATCTTGAAAGGTCAGTGGAATGAGAGTTTTAACAAGTTGATCACAACGTTGGCGTCGACTTATGACGAAATATTTGTTCAATTCAGATTTAATTTCGAGACAAAAAATATAAACTGGCCTGTGTACCTGATCCTTATATGAATTAAAACAATACTGTGAATCGCGTTTTGATCTGCAAGCGTTTTTCTGTGAATTTCATCTCTGAAACTTTTATGGTTATTCAACATTTTCTTGTTATGCATATTTCTTTGCTGTATTGTTGCAAGAATTGACTAATCAATCAATCATGAAACAATGAAACAATCATGGTACTTCAGGATTTAATTATCATATTACTGGCCAACTATTATTATACTCAGATAATACATTGAGCCCAGTCATGTGAGTGGTCTTGCATGTCATTTTCGGTCCCTGCGGTCGCCCGTCGCATTCTTGTCATTTTGCTGACTTATGCTGATTAAACCTCATGTGTGTTTCAGATGAGCGCTTCCTTTGCCCGAGTTGCTGCACTCCATGACCTCTACAACGTGCTGGCGACGGGGAGCAAAGGAGTGCAGAGTCTGCAGAGTCTTCCCTGGGAGACCAGCGAAGCGTTCGAAGCAACCATGGTCAACATCCTGCGGATGAGAACAGCTCTACAGGCGCACATCAAGCCTGTCAGCAGTCTGACAACATCGGAAGTCTTCGAGAAAAACGAGCTGGAAGCTCGTTGGCCGCACCTGTCCAAGTACATGACTCACAAGGAGCTCAAAACGCAGGTGAGAATATGTTAACTTGTAATTCGGTTGTAAAAGTTGACCGCTTTGTCCTAGCAGCGGCTGCCAGTGCGTTTGCACAGGTAGTTCGCCGCCGCCGCCGCGGCTACACTGTCTGAGCTGCAGTTGCCCCGCTGACCTCGGCGCGGTCTTGGGCTGCGCGGAGATACCTCTTCGCAAATGGATTTAGCACTGTCACAGTAATCGATCGCGATCGGTTTCTTGGCGCACCCTACAGCCGGGTAAAATTTTGCGTTTGATGCGGGTGCTTCCACTTTAGACATGCAGATGACGCTTTTGTTTCACCTGTAGATGGCGCTAGGATGTCGCCACCTAGGAATCGCCACAACCCTCTTAGTTTAAGTGGCGTAGCTTTGGTAATTGTTTATTGTGTCGATGTTATTTACAGTTATGAGTGTGCTAATGTGATATGATGATGCTGTGATGCATCATTTATGTATGCTAATATATATTTTGGGGAACAAATTAATGTTAAAAATTAAGTGTTTATGTGTGATGTTATGTTAATGTGTTTTCAGTACTCACAGAGAAGGGATTTTTAGCACCGGCGGACAATGTAATCATTCTTAACTAGTGCTTTTATGAGTTTGGTCTTACGCACCCCACAATTACAAAACTATTGCTCTTCTGTTTCCAGGCAACGGATGTCATCGCATTCTGTTCGGCTCTTGCACACGCGTTGAAGGTGAGGCGAGATGGTGCCACATCCAGCGGCGACAGAAAGGGAACAGCGAACAAGGATCTGGTGAAGGCCATGCCAGACATCAGAACAGCAGGTGACTTGGAGGCCATCCGGAGCTACATCACGTCAGCGCAGGTGGGTTTGATCGTGGAAGCGATGGACCGCCTCGTCGTCCATGGCCACATCCCGAGGAGCGCGCGTGCTCCACGAAGCAGCGTGTGCGCTGCCTACGACGTCCTTCACAAAACGAATGGCGAGCGAGGCAATCAGGCGCTGCTGAAGCTGCTGCTGAAGCTGCTGCTGAAGCAGCAGAAAACCGACCGCCACCTGAAGCCGTTCACCGATCTCGTGACACGGCTTTGGCTGTTATGCCCTCCTGAAAGCGTAGTGGAAAGCATGGGTAGTGTGCTCAAGGCTGTGTTTAGCGAGCATCGCCAGCTGGACCATGCGAACGCATCCAAGGAGCTGGTCATTCGATGGAATGGACCCCATCCGCTCCACTGTGACGGTCTCGTGAACGCTGTCCAGAGTCGGCACGCTTTCAACTTCACCCAGCGCTCGGGGATCAAGCGTGCCTTAGAGGGCACAGTGATCAGGCGGCGGATGGCAATAAAATGCTGCGTGTCAGCACTGTACAGTTGAAGACGGCGGTCGAATGCTTCGCGGTGGCATAGTTAGCACGTTGTGGGGGGGGGGGGGGGAGGGGGGCGCTCTTCGGCACGATCTGTCGTTGCTAAGCGGCCTGGCTGTGCACTGCATGTTGCCTTGTTTGCTATGAGCACATGAACAGATGTTTTACTGCCGAATACGTGGCGTGTGATTCTAATCAGCATTCTTGTTCAGTACATTGCGCTTGAACAGAGCCAGTTAGAATGCTCAAAAAGTGGTAATTTAGAATGTATCATAGCTTTGGAAGATATATGTTTGGAATGTTTCTATGTATGCCGTGTTAGCGCCATTTCGTTATTTAAGATAATGGATTCATGATCGCATTGGTGTTAATGCTTCGAAGAGAATGTGTCCGCTATATAGAGCTGTCCTGATCCATTTGTGTTGCATCCGTCCTTTGCATTTGGATGATAAGACCACTAGAATACACATAACCGTGTTGTTAACTGTTCTTCTTAAAATGATGTGAAAAGGGACATTTGACGCACGAAACAAGTATTTATTCGTTGAGTATTGCTTTGAAACGGCACAAATAGTGATGAGACAGATTGCGGCTCGCGGGAATCGTGTAGGAGACAGTTCGGGAAGTTTGTGCACCTCTGGTTCAAGTACATACCAGCTTTTAGGTATGCACTAGAGATGCCACTTTGCAGGCCTGTGACTACCCGCCCCGCCCCGCAAACCCTCATCAACTACCCACCACTACCCGCTTACCCATATAAGCTGGCAGCTACCCGCTATAACCCGAAAATTAAATTTGAAATTTCTAGAAGTGTTAGGATGAAAAACATTTCATAAGCCGTTTTCACGAAGGATTATTGCGCTGAAAAGTTTCTGAAAGATTATGCAAGTTGTAAATAAAATAAAAATCCCCGGATTTGACCCACTTCCTCGTCCAAGCGGGGGGGGGGGGGGCAGTGGCGGATCTACGGTTGGGCAAAATGGGCAATTGGCCCCACCCCCAAACGAATTATCGGTAGGCAAACGTATGTCCCCCCCCCCCCCCAACCGATCAGGCAGGTTGTGATTTTTGTCCAGGTACAGTGGCGGATAAATCTTTCTTCGAAAATATGATTTTGTATTTTATTTTTACATGGGGAGACAACCAAAACAACACAGTAAGACAACCAAAAAAATCCGTCCGACCATTAACATGCAATGTTGACATAATACGCTGTTTAGGCACCTGTCCGTCGATAACTTCTCTATCTACCTACTTGACATACGCTTTCGAAACAAAGTCCAGAATGACTCCTGACGACGAAACCTCTCGGTTGGTGCCTGTTACACCGACATCAGGTCGCCATATGACCTGCCAGGCCAATACAACGCAACATACCCAAACAGCGTATTGTGTGCATTGCAAGGCTCAAAAGTAGTGTTTACAGGTCGAACCCCACTTTTTAGTTTTTTTTTATACCAAAGGACATCAATGGAATTCAAATTGTCATTAGACCAAAACGCATAATTTCAGTTTCCAACAGGTCTAGGTCACGGCGCAAAATATAGGTCACGAGGTCACGTGACAAAATGAAAATAGAAAATCCGAGATTGCCAAATTGTTTTTTGACTAATCCCGATCCAAACAATGCAAAAATCACTTCTTTAGTCTCGGAGTTATTGGTCGTCAAAATTAGGCCTGCTCAGTGAACTTCGGAAAATATTCACGATTCACGAGAAAAACATATGGGGGTACAAAAGTGCCCCCCCTCCCCCCTCCACTGCGCGTGTTAGGCATTCATCTCGAACCAATATCAGTGATCGAAAAGGGTGAAATCGCTAAAAAGTGAGGGGGTCAGTTATCATTGTTTAGAGCCCCCAGGCTAAAAAGTGGGGCATATGACCCCTGCCCCTTCCCTATGCGAAGTCGTGAATTAATAGTTATTCTCCAACTTCAAGGTATTTATCTCAAACCAACAGCCATGATTGATGAGGGATAGGTCGCTCAAAAGTGAGGGGCCGAGTTATCATCGTTGGCCCCCAGCATAAAAGGGGGAACCATGACCATTGACCCCCAAGTTCCCGTTTCTACGCCTATGATTGTGAAGTTGTGAATTAATTATTATTCTGCCAACTTAAAAGGCATTCATATCGAACCAATATCAGTGATTGAAGAATTATAAATCGCTCAAAAGTAGGGAGCAGTTAATATTGTTGGATCCCCACCCTAAAGAAGTGTGGCCTTGGCCTCCCCGGTCCCCCGTTTTGTTTTTACAGTTGTGGGTTATGGTATTGCGGGGTTGTAAATTCATCATTATTTTTGCAAATGTAAAGCATTCATATCGAACAAATATCAGTGATCGGAGGAGGAGAAATCGTTCAGAAGTTTGTGGGGGGGGGGCAGTTAACATTGCTGGTCCCCCCCCCCCCCCCCCCTGAAAAGTGGGGCCATGCCCCCCCCCCCCCCCCCCCCCCCCCCTCCGTTCCTTCGCATATGCTCAGGTTCCCTCGTCACTGCATGCGCGAAACCCTTGATCAATACCGATAAATGCTGGCATTGGCTTACAACGCGCTACAGCGCAGTGTCCGACTCGTCAACATAATTCAGCGCGATATGTTGACTGTATCCGAAGACAGGAGACATGACTGTATCCGAAGACAGACTGTATCCGAAGACAGGAGACAATACACTCAGGCTCTTCGCGTTGTCTTACAGTCGCTTCCTCCGGGTACAGACCATCTCTGTCAAGGGCAGAGTCGAGCGTGGCAGAAGGTCCAATTGGCCGGACTCAGTGAATGCCAGACTCTGCGCTTCATCCAGCGGCCGAGCTATGTGCACACAGAGACAGAGCCGCCAGATATTGGACCACTGACGTCACAGCATCGCAATATCGCCGCCGAGTGCTGCAGCGTAGTAACTTGTGCCCCGCTGGGGTATTCAGCCGAACACGCCCCCGCTGGGGTATTCAGCCGAACACGCCCCCGCTGGGGTATTCAGCCGAACACGCCCCCGCTGGGGTATTCAGCCGAACACGCCCCCGCTGGGGTATTCAGCCGAACACGCCCCCGCTGGGGTATTCAGCCGAACACGCCCCCGCTGGGGTATTCAGCCGAACACGCCCCCGCTGGGGTATTCAGCCGAACACGCCCCCGCTGGGGTATTCAGCCGAACACGCCCCCGCTGGGGTATTCAGCCGAACACGCCCCCGCTGGGGTATTCAGCCGAACACGCCCCCGCTGGGGTATTCAGCCGAACACGCCCCCGCTGGGGTATTCAGCCGAACACGCCCCGCTGGGGTATTCAGCCGAACACGCCCCCGCTGGGGTATTCAGCCGAACACGCCCCCGCTGGGGTATTCAGCCGAACACGCCCCCGCTGGGGTATTCAGCCGAACACGCCCCCCGCTGGGGTATTCAGCCGAACACGCCCCCGCTGGGGTATTCAGCCGAACACGCCCCCGCTGGGGTATTCAGCCGAACACGCCCCCGCTGGGGTATTCAGCCGAACACGCCCCCGCTGGGGTATTCAGCCGAACACGCCCCCGCTGGGGTATTCAGCCGAACACGCCCCCGCTGGGGTATTCAGCCGAACACGCCCCCGCTGGGGTATTCAGCCGAACACGCCCCCGCTGGGGTATTCAGCCGAACACGCCCCCGCTGGGGTATTCAGCCGAACACGCCCCCGCTGGGGTATTCAGCCGAACACGCCCCCGCTGGGGTATTCAGCCGAACACGCCCCCGCTGGGGTATTCAGCCGAACACGCCCCCGCTGGGGTATTCAGCCGAACACGCCCCCCGCTGGGGTATTCAGCCGAACACGCCCCCGCTGGGGTATTCAGCCGAACACGCCCCCGCTGGGGTATTCAGCCGAACACGCCCCCGCTGGGGTATTCAGCCGAACACGCCCCCGCTGGGGTATTCAGCCGAACACGCCCCCGCTGGGGTATTCAGCCGAACACGCCCCCGCTGGGGTATTCAGCCGAACACGCCCCCCGCTGGGGTATTCAGCCGAACACGCCCCCGCTGGGGTATTCAGCCGAACACGCCCCCGCTGGGGTATTCAGCCGAACACGCCCCCGCTGGGGTATTCAGCCGAACACGCCCCCGCTGGGGTATTCAGCCGAACACGCCCCCGCTGGGGGGGGGGGGGGCAGAATCCCCTCGTTATCTTCCGAACCAATAACCGCAGCAGGAAGCGCAAGGCGGCAATAGAATCTCAATGAGAGGCACCTTAAGCCTACGCGAAATTGTCAAAATGAGGTCACATGTCAGGTCACCGTCAGGTCACCGTCAGGTCACCGTCAGGTCACCGTCAGGTCACCGTCAGGTCACCGTCTGGTCACCGTCAGGTTACCGTCAGGTCAAAGGTAAAAATTTAGGTATTCGAGTTTATGGGCCATACTTCCCATCCAAAGCCTTGGTTTGCGACTATTATCGCACAAAGTGCTCTTAAAGGTATAATGCATCTCCCGCATAAGTGAAAATGGAATTGTAAGCAAAGGTCAAGGTCAAGGTCAGGTCACAAAAGGTCACTATTGCCAAGAGGTCTATCAATGCCATGCAACACATGTTTTATGGGTTATTTTACACGTATAATTCGATAGAAGCAGCCATTTTGACAACCTGACCCCTATATAATGGCCCTCAGTTCACGGTCAGGTTACAAACGGTGACAATTTGAAATTGATTAATATAAATAACAAAGGCATGTTTCTTGACCAGTTTTGTTTAATAAATACAGCGGTGGTATTTTTTTGTCTGTATTTAATCACTAAAAGCCAAAAAAACGCAACTTAAAAAAATACGTCATGAGTTACTTATATGTATAATATACATAGGTAGCCATAAGTCAGTTAAAAATAAAGATATTGCTTTGAAATTTGGTTTTGGTATCTTTTGTATACTTGGTTCTGTAATATGTATTCCATTTTTTGTTTTATATCTTTTAAAATTGTGATTTTGTGGGAATTTTTACACAAAAAAAACTTTTTAGATTTTGGGGGGTCAAAAATTCAAAATTTCGATAATCCGATATAGCCATTTTGAAAAGAATGCATTTCCTTTCTTTTTACATTTGTATTTGCAATGCATCAAAACTCGATTTTCTACGATTTTTCAAACATTTATCGTGTTTCCACCAAAAATGGTATGACATGATGTCATTAAAAGTCATTATCTCCCAAACTGCTATATGCATTTCTTTGAAATTGTGTGGGAAGAAGATTTTTGTGGGAATAATTGATGTCGTATTAGGTACTGAAAGTTTGGCATCGATACCTATCATAATTTTCCAATTATTGAGAAAATCCGGAAGTGGAGGGGGCAGACCCCCCCTCCCCTAGCGGGGCGCGGGTTGAACCATCATTGACTGGGGGCGTTTAACCCCCCCCCCTGACGAACTTTCGCAATAGCTAAAAAACCGGTATCAGCGCTATCAGCGCTATACACATAAAACTTCAGGTACCTTCTCCTACATTAATTTTACGTCTTCTGTGCAAAACAAAATGAAGCAATTTCGTCTAAACATTTTCGAGATAAAAGGAATTTAGTGACGAATTTAGTACACACGAGTTTGACGAACAAAAATCTGCTAAACTTTAACAGACCATAGAAATGCCATATTTTGAGCAAAATGCAATAAAACATCAAAAGATATAAAATGGCAAGGGGCTACAAAATGGCTATCTCGGACGTTTAAAATTGTAGGTTTTGACCCAAAAAAAATCAACATTTTGTTTTTGTTAAATGCCCACAAAATCAAACTTTTCAAAGATTTTATTAAACAAAAAACGGAAGATATGTCAGAGAACCACATATGAGAAATTCCCAAACCAAATTCCAAACCAATATCACCATTTTTGACTGAGTTATCTTTACTAGTTGGAAATGCTAAAAATTGTGAGACCTCTACTCATAGCACCCATAAAATGCACCGGGATAGGTACCTAAGGATGGTGCAAAATGGGTGTCAGATTTTAAATTGGTACCTGAAATTACTTGAGTCTGGATATGACCTGAGGCCAAAATAGCCATCCCAAGCTATAGTAATTTAAAATGACATTGACAATGACAAATATTAACTTTAACTACACATTCACAAAGCGTCAATTTTAGTTGGCTACATGTTTACAGGGAAAAGGAAAACAACGATACCCAAGTCCCAGTCACAATTCCTCAAATACTGTCAAAATGCATTCTACGCACGCTATTCAGCGCTATAAACTTTGGCGCCAAAACGCGACGTTTTTTAACTTAGTTGGTTGTAGGAGTCGCTCCAGATCGAAAATAGCGCCAGGCGCGCCACGCATATTTGAAAATGTCGAATACAAAGTCAAGACCCATCATACTTAGGCACAGTGGCGTACCGAGTATCAGGTCATGCAGGTCATGACCTGGTCCTTTGCACCCGAGGCGCCCATGCAAAGCTGGCGCCCCACCGATCAGTCACGACGCCCATCTGGCCAGTGACGGCGCCACTCCGGCCAGTGAGGACGCTCCCCCGGCCAGTGAGGGCGTCCTCTGCCATAGACAGCGCCTCTCCGGCCCGTGACAGCGCCCCTCTGGCCAGTGAAGGCGCCCCTCCGACCAGTGAAGGCGCCCCTCCGACCAGTGACGGAGCCCCTCCGTCCAGTAAACACGCCCCTCCGGCGAGTGACGGCGCCTTTCCGGCTAGTGACGGCGCCCTCCCGACTAGTGACTGCCCCTCTTCGGCGAGTGACGGCGCCCCTCCGGCCAGTGACTCTCCTTCCGCACGGTGCGGAAGGAGAGCCCCCCCCCCCCCCCCTGCAGAATTTCGCCAATATTGGTGGCGCCCCTGTCGATCGGGGGCGCCCCTCAAGGCAATAGCCTGGTCCTTTGTGAATGTTTGCGTACGCCACTGCTTAGGGAGCCAGAAGTCAATCAACACTCAATATATTGCTTTGACATTTGATTTGGGCATCGTCCATACTTGGTTCTCCAATATATATTCCGGCTTTGTCATATGATTTGATATTTTATATGATTTTATGAAGAAATAAAAAATTGGAGAGAAAAAAATCCACAAAATCAAAATTTCCAAACATATTGAAAAACCAGAATATGTATTGGAGAACGAAGTAAAGACAATACCCAAACCGAATTTCAAAGCAATATCTTTAGTTTTTGCTGACTTATGGCTACTTAAGTATGATGGGTCTGGATTTTGTATTCGACATTTCAAAATATGCACGCGCCACTTTCCCTCCTGCTACCAAAATGCTACAAAATGGAGGAAACACGAACGAAGAAAAAATACGATTTGTTTTGTTCGCAAAAAGTTATTTTTTCCCAGTCAGTACCCATTTTTCATCGCCAGTTTCAGCGGATTTGGGGGAAGCTAATTTATATTGCCGCCCCATGGAGCGTGGGATGGGGGGGGGCTTTTTCCCCTGCCGCCTCCCCCCCCCCCCCCCCTGTATCCGCCAGTGCATGGTGGCGACTCGGTCGGGAGCGGCGCCACTGATTTGACCATGCGCCACGGTACCCCATAGACTGGAAATCGGTATCACTGCCATACGGCACGGTAGCCTTATCGGTATCACTGCCATACGGCACGGTAGCTAGCCCCTTGGCCGGGCTGGGAGTTAATTAAACCGCTGATGCTGTTACCTAACGAGATCACTAACAGTCGTAAACACGGCATCTGCAGATTGGAGAACGAATCAGTACATCCAGAGTACAGCCTGAGCACGGCCTGAGCAGCACGGCCTGAGCAGCACGGCCTGAGCAGCACGGCCTGAGGACGGCCTGGCCGATCACGGCCTGAGTACGTCCTGAGCACGGCCTGAGCACAGTCTGAGCAGCACGGCCTGAGCACGGCCTGAGCACGGCCTGAGCTGCACGGCCTGAGCACGGCCTGAGCACGGCCTGAGCACGGCCTGAGCAGCACGGCCTGAGCAGCACGGCCTGAGCAGCACGGCCTGAGCAGCACGGCCTGAGCAGCACGGCCTGAGCACGGCTGAGCACGGCCTGAGTACGTCGGAGCACGGCCGCCAGCTGGCTAGGCGGGCACGTGACGGCTCGGAGCGGTTCGGACGTGTCCCAGCGACCCGCCAAAGTCAAGGTCGTCTGTTCTGCCCCCCCCCCCCCCCCCGCCCCCCGGCCTCGCACCAGACCCCGTGCGCCGAGCCGACAGCGGGCGCCGACGGGTCGTGGTCTCCAACACTCGCTGGCTTAGTGAACCAGATCAGCGACCCGCCACGCAGTACAATGTTTGACAGGAGGCGATGAGAATATAGCACGGGTACAGCTGCTGAGCGCCGCAGCTGATGCGAACAAATCACAGCCAGTCGGCACAGCCAATTGTCATGGATTGACGGCAGTGGCCTTGAACACTGCCCAATTGACCCGCCACTTTAAAAGCGCCGACTGAACGAGATGGCCACACGGGCAAATGCCGCAGGGGTAGACTTTTTGCCGGCAAAAAGTGTGTTTTGACAATTGAAGGTTTAACCCGCGAGTTACTAGGGTATATTCCATAACGCGACTTACTGGGGGGGGGGCTATTTTTGCCCCCCCCCCCCTCGGATCTCCGGAACTACTGGACCGATTGTAAACATTCAAATGGTATTCGATAGCCCTGAGAAATTTGTCGAGGGAAACATAATATTGTTGACCTCGAGGTCACCGATGACGTCACAGGTCAGGTCAAGTACAAAATGTTTGACCGTGTCAAAAGGTCTCGATGGATTGGAATGATTGTCGCGCAAAATTGCGATATTAAACGCATAAGCAGTCGATACATCGGTATGATTCGTGTCTGACACTTCTAAGTACCATTCTAAGCTGTTTATGCCCTTGGGTCAGGTCAAGGTCATCCGAGGTCACGAGGTCAAACTGCAGATTACGGTCATTAGGCGTTGTAACACATGTGTATGAGTTCGTTGTTCGTCTAGGACGCGACAAATGACCTTAGAACATTGTTTGTTCCATATAAATAGAAGTAAAAAGCAAAAACGGAAATGCTTTTTGTATGCATATATCATTTTGTATGCATGCTGTGAGAGGTGGTCGATTTTTGTCATTTAAAGGTAATAAGTCAGTCATTTTTGAAGATATCGACTTCAAATTTGGTACACATATTCACCGAACACGTCTCGATCACATCTATTCCAGTTTTTGGAAAATTTCGATTTTTTTTTTGAAAAATTTGGAGAGAAAAAAAATTATTTGGATTTCTCAAAATTTTGAATTTCCAAAAAAATCAAAAATCCGAGACAGCAGTTTGATAGCCCGGTCTATTGTCAGTAATTTTATTTAAGAGAATTTCATTTATCTCAAACATTGTACCTTTGACAGCCTTTTCCGAAAACCATTATTTTGCAACAAACACTGAAGAACATGACGTCACTCTGACGTCACTCCCGGTTGACAACCTCATATTTTTCCTTTAGCCAACATGTGTAGAATTGATGTGAGAGAAGGTACTGCAAGTTTGGTGACGATACTGGTGTTGGTTTAGGAGTTATTGCAAAATAACGGGAGAGGGGCAAAAAATAGTCCCTCCCCAGTAAGTCGCGGGTTAAACCGGTTTTTACCGGCAAAAAGTGGCAAAAACTAAAACTGACTGTTTTTTATATCATAAAATTGTTTGTAAAAGAAGTAATTATTCCTATATCATTTAACCATTTTAAATGCTGTGCCAGTTGCAATGCAATTGTGAACCTGCAATTATTGCATTAACCAGATTTGCTTAGGTCTGCAATGAGTGAACCGTGTCATGTCCACAATGTAGCGATGTGAGCGCCCTGGGCATCGTCTCGCGTGCTTGTAGTATGGACCTGTTCTCCCCCACCCGGGACCGGTCCTCAGGATACGCTGCGGGACCGGTCGGCCGGTCGGGCGTGAGGAGCGCCGACCAACCGTGGAGAGTAGACTTGTGCCTTGGCCTATGAGGCTGCACGATGCCCCCGCCCTAACCCAACCGGGCCAACCCGAGACCGGCCCTGGCAATTTTTGCAGGGCCGGTCGGCCGGCCGTGCGTGCGATGCGCCAGCCAAACGGGCTGACGGGTGGCACGCTCGGCCGGCGGCATGGGGCACTGCCTCGCGGTGTCGTGCGAATTAAGTGCGAGGCAGTGCGGGCGGGGGCTGCGGCCCGTCTGGAGCGCCGGGGAGGTACCCCACAGCTCTCTCCGGCCGGGGCGGTAACCCACAGACCTCCCCGGAGCCGGGGCGGCTTTGCCGATGTTACTGGCACCATCCCGGCTTGGCCAGACGGGCCGCACAAATGAATACCTGGTCGGGGGTATTATGTCACATGTGTATAGTGATATGATTATGATGTACTTATTGATTATGCATAATCATGTGTATCGTCTGCTGTTGATAAATAAATGTATTAAAAAAAAAACATTAAAAAAAAAACCAGATTTGCTTAGCCCAGCAGTACAATTTCGTTTCACTGGCTTATATATGACAGGGATTGCTGCTTAACCTGAACTGAGATAGCTGGGACAAGCATGTCTTTAGAACTGTGGAAGGTCATGATGGACAGTATGGATATGGAAAGACAATGCACCCAAGGGCGTAGGCAAGGGGGGGGGGGGGCAATGGGGCCATGCCCCCCCCCCCCCCCCCTGGAGGCCAGGCGATCCCCCACACGTTGTTTTAGAAAACTTCTCGGATTTCGGTCACTTGTTTTTGAGCGGGCCCCCTGCAGCATGGGATCTGAGACATGATAATTGTCTTGTCAATGTCGTGTAAGGTGACTGCGTGTGCTACTGCTGCATAGGCGTCGGAAGTGGTGTTGCAGGGGTGGCAGCTGCCACACCAGAGTCCATAGGCGTCGGAAGTGGTGCTGCAGGGGTGGCAGCTGCCACACCAACTTTCCAGTCGCCCATATATACTCGGTCTCCGAAATCCAAGCAAATATATGTAGGAACGCGATTTGTAGATGGCACGGTAGCCTTGGATTCTGACGGGAATCTATTTATTTACGTTGTTTCCCAGGTAACCTGTGTCAGGTATTTCCCAGTTTCAACAATCATTACTACTAAGACAAAATAACATGACTCCTTGTTATAGGTACACAAACTTGTGCGGTCCCGCGAAAGAAGCGTCGTGACATTTTCAGCTTATGTTGGACCTCACTGATGGTGTGATGGTCTGATGGTTTACCCTGATGGTTTGATCGTTTTTCCTGAAGTTCTCATCGTCTGATATGGCTTACCTTTATGGTCTGACGGCGTGCATTAGGGTCTGATGGTTACCTAATCATGATCACTGGTGGAGGAACGGGGATGGGGGTGCACCGGGGCACGATGCCCCCTAAAATTGGAAAATTAATTAACTAACCCTATGTCGTTGACTGGAAAGAAATGGCTCAGAATGGGGCTGGGGCTGGTGCCCCCCCCCCCCCCCCCCCCCCCTCCCCTTAAAGGGAAATAATGACCTTTTGATTTTGTTAGCAACAATTTCTTAGGCTACCGTTATGTTTTTAAAATTATTTTATTTAAATTTAAGAATTAAATAAAATTATTCCCAAATTCGAAGTTGTAAGTTTGGAAAAAATACAAAACAAGTACCTTGTGTACTTCATGAAGGTCATTGACAAATTCGCCCTTCCCTACCATTGTTAACATCGAGTGCGGCATTTGTGGAGGCTCTGTGACATTTATGATTTAACTGAGCGCTGCTCGGGCACCTGCTAGTAGCGCTTTCGTTCTCCATGGCAACCAGGCGTCAGCCAATCAAAAGCCAGAAAGGGAATACGTTCTGGCTTTTCATTGGCTCACGCCTGGTTGCCATGGAGAACGAAAGCGCTACTAGCGTGCGTTCGAGCAGCGCTCTGATCCGTGAAGCAATCCGTGAAGCATCCGTGATGCATGACTGACTATCAGTATAAGTCATGAATAACAACAACATGCAAACTATACCAACTCGAATAAAATAAGAGCGGAATGAATTGAACCCCAGGCAAGCTAGTATTCGCAAAGCACTCGGCACTGCGCCACAATAGCAAAAGGTGAGGGAAATGCATATTGGATACAATATTATTACGTCACAAGTTTCTGAAGTGTCAACTACTATGAAATACAGTGATACAATACCTTTAATAATGATTAACAAAAAATTCAAACTTAAAAACAATAATTTGAATAAGTCTTTAATTAGCTTTCAACTCGAAATCAGATATATTTTGCAATGCTACACAAGATTGGCACCAGTGACGTCATTAACAAAGCCTGCTACGGGACTTGGGTATACTAATCAGGAACAACTCGCCAAGTGCGCCGAGATGGTTAAGTGCACCGAGAAGCATGACAATGACTTTGTAAACAAATCGCCGACGCTAAATAGGTCGCCGTCGATGTGCATCGATGAGCTTCTGATTTAATTGCCAGTTTTGTGTTATTGTTCGTTAGTTTTTTTGGGAAAAATTATTATTTTTCATGATAAAATAAAGCATAGTGTTATATACAGCCACAGACAAACTATACACAACTCCTAATGTTGAAAACAAATGAATCGATTTTCAAAAATTGAGGGTCGCAACCACTAACTATGCCGCGTTGATGTGCATCGATGAGCTTCCGATTTTATTGCCACTTTTTCCAATCGCTGTTAGTTTTAGAAGATCGCCGGGCATATAATCACAACAAGCAGAACGCACAATATATTTTCCACTCCATTGCGTAAAAAACCAATACTGGAAAAGCCCGCAGTTTGATGAGGACTAAAAGTACTTGACAAAAGGTCAGAAATAGTGCAAGTACCGGTCGTTAAAAGTGTGGAACGCTTATCAACTTTAACTTGAAATATCTTTCGGTAGGAAAGTTTTCATGCAAAATGTGATGAATTTACAATATATTTTGATCTCGTCTGGCGATTTCAAGTGCTAACTCCATTTTAGTGGAAAAAGGTCATTATTTCCCTTTAACACGCGCCCTGGAGGGGGGGGGGCGAAATCCGCACACCCCTCCAGTTTTTCAAGGATATCGCAAAAACGGCGACGCGCAGCGCCACCGGTTTTTGCATACCTGTTTGGAAATTAACTACCCACATTATGTAAAATTCTTGACCTCGGGTCATCTCAAGTCAGGTCACCAGGCCTGAGGCCATTCTTATAAAACAAAATCGAGCCACGGCTCGTTTTTTTTTGCCATTTCTGAGCCATCCGTTATCATAAACAAGTCACAGAAGAAAAAAAATCGAGCAACAAAAAAAATACACAAAAACGAGACACTGACTGCGTTTTCGTTATCATAAACGTTTATCGGCGAAAGTTCCTGGCGCAGAGGCCGCGCCAAGTTCGTACAAAGATCGAAAAAACGAGCCAAAAATTGGAGCAAGGTAGTTTTTTCTGTTTTTTTTTGCAAGGCACTTAGATTAATTTTCAATAATTCCTTCATTGCTTCTGCGTAAGGCCATAGATACATGTACCTGTGCTGCTGTAGGATTATTGTTGCAGGCCTGCAACCGCGCTGCGCCGAGTAAACGGTGATGGCTGGTGTTATTTTCGCCGAAAATGAGTGCATGCCTATGCCGGGTCTGTGCGTCCCAGGTGGGAGTCGAATACGAAGGCGTGTGTGGTCTGAAGATGGGGAGTTAGGGGATGCAACTGGGGCCCTGGGCCAAAATAATAACTATAATGCAAATTCAATCGGTGTATGATACTGCCAGATAACCATGAAATTCATACCGGCCGAAATATAACTAGTGACAATTGTTTGTATAATGCTTCTAAGTTAAGTCCGCTCGACACTAGGCGATATCCAAGCGACTTCTTGCAGTAGAAAATGGTTGATAGATATCGGTAACTTTTAATTGCACAAACACACGGCATCGAAAAATTGCCCCTGCGGGACTGAAGTTTAACGCGCTACCCGTCACACCACCGAGATGACCGAAGGCGGTCGGCATAACTGTATCCATAAGCTAAAAACAATTATTAACCAGCATTTTCCTGGTGAAAGCTTTATTGGTAAACACAAAAACAGACATCAAACAGCAAATCAGTAAAGCAATTCAGCTTAACTCTTTTCCAATATAAATGTTGACGGATGTTTCCAATATACAATATTGGAAACATTTTTCAATCGCGCAACTTGACGCTAAAAATAGGAACGGTTTCTTGCTTTCCACGGCTGGTCGCCAGTGTTGGTCGCCACAAGCCCTGGTCGCCACAGGCTTATTGCCCTGGTCGCCACAGGCTTTAGTTGTCAAAGCGTACCTATTTTGCATCATACAATACAAATGTTCTCAAATAATATTTATTTTCAATATAGCACAAAATATAAATATTTCCTTCAAACAAGATCATTTTGTCTCGAACTGCTGTCCTTTGTCAAACTGCTGTCGTCTTAAAGTTAAACAAATGGTTATTGCAGTGTTCATACGCACAGAGTACACATACGCACATCTCCGCGCTTGCTAGCCGGCGTCGTCCCGCTGTTTCTTCATCGAGTGTTTTGCAGTGCAGCCTTATATCAATTTAATTTCTGGCTTCGGACTGATGGCAAGTTGCTCGTAAGTCGTAGGTGAAGGTCCCCAGTCTCCGCGCATGGCTCACCGGCGATTCTGTCTTGCTCCGATATTGAAAGAAAGCATTCGTTTAACAATTATTTTTAAAGAATTCAAACTTTAAACTTGACCATCAACAAGTAACAGGAAATCACTCAAGATTGACAGTAGTAGCGAAAATCCATGAAATCGCACAGCACAATCTCTCCTACATAAAGCCGGCGACGTGATTGTTTACAAATTACTGCGTTCGGTCCGGCACTTTTACAATAGGCGAAAGTGGCAATAGGCCGGCGGATCCGCTGATTGGCTTAAGACCGCGTGACGTCATAGTACCCTATCGGCCGAACGTCAGTGCGCGTTCAGCGCTAAAAGGCCCTTTTTCCGGAAGCAATATCTCGAATGCTATTTGCCCGTTTTGCACGCAACTACTCTCAAAAGAACGATAGTTCAATGTTCTCGAGATAACCCTCCCCACCATTTTTTCACCTAACCTAGCCGATTTCTTACGGCGTGAGGGGTGAAGTTTTCGCTGCACATGACACCGTTGACCACCGCAATTGTATCCCCATGCGGTTTATCCGCGCGGAGGCGCCCTCACGATAGCGTAATCGGTAAGGCATTGGACTCCAAATCTGGAGATCCGTGTTCGAATCCCTCGCAGGAGGAACACTTTTCGGCGAGTGTATAAGCTTTGCCGCTTATTGCTGCGCTTCCGATTGATAAATGGCATTTAGTACCGCAATGCGAAGCACTATTCATCCCACATTTAACCAGACTGGTTATTGATTCGACTGATTGAATCGATTGGAATTGTTCAATCAAAATCCCTTGAATCAAAGAAGAATCGATTCACCACCGGATTTTTGTATTAATGAATCATGATTGAATCCAAACCCGCATAGAAACAATGCTGATTTTTTTAACTGTGCAATGCTATTTCAATGGTGAGTCAAACGTGATTTGATACAACAAAAAATTGATTCTTTGAATCGGAAAGAATCATTTCTCAAAATGGTTATCCATGAATCAAACGGTGACTGAATCATTCATATTCCTAAATGAATCGTGATTGAATCCTTCCAAAAAGGGTGAATCAATAGCCAGTCTGGCAGACTGGTTATTGATTTGACTCTGATTGAATCGATTGGAATCGTTCAATCAAAATCTCTTGAATCAAAGAAGAATTGATTCACCACCGGATTTGTTGATTCATAAATCATGTTTGAATACAAACCCGCATAGAAACAAGGCTAATTGAATAAAAAAGACTGCAATGCTATCTCAATGGTGAGTCAAACGTGATTTGATCAACAACAAAAAATTGATTCTTTAAATCGGAAAGAATCATTTCTCAAAATGGTTATCCATGAATCAAACGGCGACTGAGTCATTCATATTCCAAAATTAATCGTGATTGAATCCTTCCAAAAAAAGGTGAATCAATAACCAGTCTGCGTAGTTGGCGATGAACGAGCGAGCGCGAAGGAAATGTATGGGAAATTTCAACTTGATCGGGCAAATAGCTTCTGAGATACAAAAAAGGGTGCGCACGTGCGAACGTGCAGAGGCACCCACCTTTGACTCGTGTGAAAGTTGGCACTCTTTTCCATCATTCCACGTACTTTTCCCAAGGTGCACTATTCCCTTTAAAATTGATGTGTTAAATTAAGTGATAAGAACAGGCGGAAGTGCAAAAATGTAAAAAAAGTTCGGTTATCACAAAACACTGTGTATTTGTTTAATTATCTAATTATGAAAGGGTCGATTACCCCAACCAGAAATCCACAGGAAGCGTTTTGTCCCAAGGCAGGGTGGCCTGTCCTGAGGTCGGGGCAAAGCGTTCAATCTGCATCACTTTAATTATCCCTATTTTCCTCAGTTAAATCATTTCCCGTTGGTTGAACGTGTATTTTATTAGAAGAAGAATCCATTAAAGGGAAATAATGACCTTTTGATTTTGTTAGCAACAATTTCTTAGGCTCCCTTTATATTTTTAAAATTATTTTATTTAAATTTAAGAATTAAATAAAATTATTCCCAAATTCAAAGTTGTAAGTTTGGAAGAAATACAAAACAAGTACCTTGTGTACATCATGAAGGTCATTGACAAATTCGTCCTTCCCTACCATTGTTAACATCGAGTGCGGCATTTGTGGAGCCTCTGTGACATTTCCGATCAAACTGAGCGCTGCTCGGACACCCGCTAGTAGCGCTTTCGTTCTCCATGGCAACCAGGCGTCAGCCAATCAAAAGCCAGAAAGGGAATACGTTCTGGCTTTTCATTGGCTCACGCCTGGTTGCCATGGAGAACGAAAGCGCTACTAGCGTGCGTTCGAGCAGCGCTCTGATCCGTGAAGCAATCCGTGAAGCATCCGTGATGCATGACTGACTATCAGTATAAGTCATGAATAACAACAACATGCAAACTATACCAACTCGAATAAAATAAGAGCGGAACGAATTGAACCCCAGGCAAGCTAGTATTCGCAAAGCACTCGGCACTGCGCCACAATGGCAAAAGGTGAGGGAAATGCATATTGGATACAATATTATTACGTCACAAGTTTCTGAAGTGTCAACTACTATGAAATACAGTGATAAAATACCTTTAATAATGATTAACAAGAAAATTCAAACTTAAAAACAATCATTTGAATAATTTTTTAATTAGCTTTCAACTCGAAATCAGATATATTTTGCAATGCTACACAAGAATGGCACCAATGACGTCATTAACAAAGCCTGCTACGGGACTTGGGTATACTAATCAGGAACAACTCGCCAAGTGCGCCGAGATGGTTAAATGCGCCGAGAAGCATGACAATGACTTTGTAAACAAATCGCCGACGCTAAATAGGTCGCCGTCGATGTGCATCGATGAGCTTCTGATTTAATTGCCAGTTTTGTGTTATTGTTCGTTAGTTTTTTTGGGAAAAATGATTATTTTTCATGATAAAATAAAGCATAGTGTTATATACAGCCACAGACAAACTATACACAACTCCTAATGTTGAAAACAAATGAATCGAATTGCAAAAATTGAGGGTCGCAACCACTAACTATGCCGCGTTGATGTGCATCGATGAGCTTCCGATTTTATTGCCACTTTTTCCAATCGCTGTTAGTTTTAGAAGATCGCCGGGCATATAATCACAACAAGCAGAACGCACAATATATTTTCCACTCCATTGCGTAAAAAATAATACGGGAAAAGCCCGCAGTTTGATGAGGACCAAAAGTACTTGACAAAAGGTCAGAAATAGTGCAAGTACCGGTCGTTAAAAGTGTGGAACGCTTATCAACTTTAACTTGAAATATCTTTCGGTAGGAAAGTTTTCATGCAAAATGTGATGAATTTACAATATATTTTGATCTCGTCTGGCGATTTCAAGTGCTAACTCCATTTTAGTGGCAAAAGGTCATTATTTCCCTTTAACGGTTACTTGAATTTGCATTATTTACCCAATCTTGCCCAAACATAGCAGCATAGCTCATGCAAACCAAGATGGGGTGCGCGATGTTCCGGTCTACTCTATAACTGTTTGTCCCCATAAACGCGCGATATGAAAAATGAACCAGCATATGATGTTTCCTTTTCGCGTGATATTCATTATCCTGGGGACAATTGTCACCAGCCTCCTGCTTGGCGCGACTCTCAATGCACCGAGCTGATATTTACCTCTATGACTACTTCAGTACTACAGAAATATACCCGGACCGCAGAACGCATTATTCTTCGTATGTACCATCGACCCACGCTTCTGTATAACATCCAATAAAGTGACTCGCGCAATCACGTACCGCTAGGAATAATACACAACAGCCAATAAGAGCGTACATGTCACCTGGTAATGTCTGGCGGAACGTCAGATTGGATACATCAGCGTCTGACTGGCAGCCAGTACAGAGGCGTACATATGAGGCTTACTGGCAGCCAGTACAGAGGCGTACATATGAGGCTTCCCATGAGACAGTGATACACAGCACCAGGGCCGGCTTGTGGGAAGAGGACCACTCGATAGGGTAGAGTGGGGAAAAGCGGCCACCCTAACGGTCTGGGCCACATATCTCCTTTCGTAGCGTATTTGTAGGGAATATGAATGTATGTTGGGGTAGCCTGTTCAGTTTTCTTTCCACGAATAATGCATCAACAATTTGTAGCTTACCTGAAACTTTGTAGCTTGCACTTCAATTGTAAAAAGTTAAAACGCCCACATGCGTGGAGCCGACCACCCAGCCCCACTATAAAGGGACTGGCTGTGCATTTATATAGGGTGGGGTGAAAATACAATGTTACCAGATAAAGCTCCGAGACAGATGGATCATAATGTACTCAGGTGTGCTGAGTGCAGTGGTGATGTTGGATTTTAGTTAGCTCTTAACACTTTTAATCGCGCGACGATTTGAAGATCGCATGTTCGAGGCCCGTCGGCGACCTCGCCATTTTGGTGATGCTGAACTGATGACACCCTAGCCGTATGAAAAGTAAGAAAGGTGGAGCGATGCGGTAAAAACCAATAAGTTGCTGATCATTTATCTCCAATTAATATTAGTTTTATGTATTTCGGTACACGGTTGACCTGGCAGGTCAGGTCAATGATCTGCATTTTACAAATTATCGCGATTTTTCCCACTCAGAGGGCCACATAACGAATACCATTGCAGATAGAGACACCGGATAAGATACACGACACTAAAGTATGCCTTTCGTATCTAATAACACCCACCATCGATACCTCCGGTCACTTGCACGGGTCAGGTCAGGTCAAATTATGTAACAGGCTGACCCCGCATCGATTCCGGACTCCCCAGGTGGCCATCAAAGGTACCTGAATGAATCGGAATGGTTTAAAATGGAGCGTGAACTCGAAATCAGCGTCCCAAACACCTAGACAGCATGCAATAATGCTAGGTGAAATATGAACAAATTAGTAATATAACAATATTATATACATGCCAATGCTCTATTATGTCAGAATGATTACATAGCAATTTAATTCATCCAACGTTACGTTTAGATGATTGACAGTTATATGAGCTTATCCTCATACAATTTTAGGTAAAGCAAGACACAGCATACAGACGGTCAATGTAACAACATAATGCATCAGCATACAATCACTGGTCTCGACGCTTCAGGCATGACGGGATCAGATCTTTTGGCGAAGAACCACAGAACCAGGAGACCCTTCGCCCATATTTCCGGGTCCAGCACATCACCGACAGACGGGTTGGTTAAACCCAACCGATATGACTCATGAGTCGAGCCTCGTTTTCAGTCTTGTCGCCACGACCTCTGTTGCCCCAACTTGTTCGTTCGCATACTCTTCAATGAGTTTAGCCTCTGTGCCGGGAGGGAGCCGGGACACCCAAGGCTATAGAACGCCCCGGAAATGGCTATAGGCCGGTCCGGGGGAAAAAACTATAGAACAACAGGTTGTCTCGTTCACACGTCACCAATTCCTCACTAGATTCTAGGTTTTATACCACATGTTTTTAGTATACTCCCAGTGCATCAAAATGTATCAATAATATTCTTACAAAAACAGACAAATGCTGGCGTACTGAATTCAAAGAGTGAAATAATAACATAACTAAATTTACATTTGATTTGTATTGTTGCAAAATAGTGAGGCAGACATTGAATATTTCAAATATTATAGTTCATACTAAGAAATCAAGCATGTTTGCCAGTTGTTGGATTAGTTGAGTCGCAGTGGTTGCCATGGTAACAAAAGCCTGCATGGCACCTCCGCTTCCGCGGGTGCGCTGATTGGTGGTATTGACGCACCATCAATAAAGGCGAAATCTGACGCTTAATACCGTCAGATAAGCTGAAAGTGACCCCTGTTGGAAGGCGTACAGGGTTCAATAAAACAATTGTTGGGCAAAAATTTGACTACATTTGCCAAAACGATCCCAGATATGAATAGGGAAGGCCTTTGGCATCACATTTATGTATCATCTGCTAAACGAACTATTTGAGAAATGCTTGAAATTGCAACCCCAATACCACCTATTTTCCCATAGGCCACCATGCTAAAGTATATGCATAGGCCACCATGCACCATGCCCAACAAGGCTCTTGTTCGTAGAACCTGCTTTGGCTGCTGCTTTGCTGGCTGGGGTCTTACCTCGTTTCGCTTTATTCGCTACACTCCCGCCTTCCTCTCTTGATGATGTAAGATGCCGCAGCTACTGCTGCATCAGCATCCTCGCGTCAATGCTGCTGGACCCTTCCGCCTTTACCGTGCCCAGACTGACTGACCTGAGGCTTGACTGCCAGACGAGCCGACGCGCTTGATTCCGCTAAGTCAGAAGTATCCCGCCCCGAGGGAACATCCGGTTCCCGCAGATAACTGGCTGCGAAATGCTGCATTAGCAGAAAAGACAGTTTCGTCCCTCTGGGATGTATCCATACTCACTTTCAGCACGTCATCAATCATAGACTTAAAGGGAATAAGTCACCTTGGAAAGTTTTCTTCAAACCTAAAAATCGCATACTGTTAGATTCCTCTCATGACAGGCAACATGCTGGTTCTTACCGCATTGCTCTAAGTTGCTTGGTTTGGAAGTTAACGGGGCCTGTCACGCCCCCCCCCCCCCCTGTAGTGCGAAGGTGAAAAAAGCTCCCGTAGGGCGAGGGTTAAGACAAAGATTAAAGACATAAGTAAGATGATGGATACAGTTTGTATATGTTGCCAGAAGAATCTTGGTACTTATTTTGTCTGCTCCGCCTCCCACAGAGTTCAATTAGTTTATAATATACTCAATTTGCAAAGGATTTTGTGGACAATGGGGTGCTAAAGGCCGGGTAGTCTATTTGTATATGGTATTCCATTGGGCTACTCTCTGAGATAGGCATATCACCTTCCAGCTGTTGTCCTACGCATGTAAAGAAATTGTTAAAACCACTTGCTACATGTTCACTGGTATGAACTGTGTTAGCATCATCAATAAAACAGGATGGTATGCAGTTTGGCGCTTTCCTTGCATTTAAGGCCTTGCTAAGTAACTTCCATGTTTCTTTATTATTTTATTTGCTAGCCTCAAACGACTTTTGAAAATATAATATTTTTGCCTCCTTCATTACCTTTGTAAGAATGTTTCTATATTTGTTATATGCATTGTCATGCTTATCACTACTTTAAAAAAAAATATTGTACAACTTATTATTTCTATTAATTGAACACAGAATACTGGGGCTTATCCATGGCTTCAATGGTATTTTTCTTCTGTATGACTATTGTTTTGGAAAACTTGTGAATTCCTTAGGTAAAAGTATTTATTAAGGCAACACAAGCTAGATTAGGATCTGTTATAGCTTGGAAATTTGCCAGATTGGCTGTAATATATTGATTAAGCTCTGTAAGTTTATGCATGTTAAAAACTTCCTTTGGTAGATTGTTTGATTCTGTTTTATATAGTCATGATATAAGGGAATATACAGGAAAATGATCAGAAAGATCTTTATCAATACACCAGAAGACTTTATATGGTTGTGTTTATTAATACAAATGTTATCGAGCAATGGTGAATGGTTCTTAACAACTCTAGTTGGCTTTGAAATCATAGAAACATAACCATAAGACAAAAGATTGCAAACGTAACTCGCATACCTATCTTCTGATTCTTTCAATATATTTAAATTGAAATCACCTGCAAGTGCAACAAGTTTATTTTCTTCTTCAAGTGCAGTTAGAACTTGCTCCATATAATCAATAAATAATGTTTGTTAACAGTTTGGAGATCTATAAATTCCTCCAAATATTAAATTATTAGCAACATTTTTCTCCTTAAGCTCTATTTCAACAAATTATTTGTATGATTATCATTGTTTATAGCTGCTAAGTCATTGTTCAGTTTAGCATTACATGTATTGCTCACGTACATAGCTGTTCCTCCTTATTCACTTACATCTCTGCAAGAGGCAAAAGATCATAACCATCTATGTTGGTGCAGAGTGTGGTCCTCGATTACCCTACAGTGACTTCTCATCTGCGGTGACCTCTTTTAAAAAATGCGCCGGCCCCTACTCGTACCCGTCTGGAGAAGTTTGTATCAGATTACTCAATGTGTCATCATGTAACCACGCCTACTTTTACCTCGGGTTCTCTGCTTGACGTTTGTATTGTGTCTTGTCGTAGCCTCGTAACTGACTGTCGTGCGACATTTTGTGATTTTAGTCCGCACCGCATCATTCGTGCCTGCATCAAGGTGCCGCGTAATCGCCGTAGGCCCATCGTCACACAGTCGCGCTGTCTGAAGCGAATTCACCAGGATGTTTTCCTCTCTGACTTGTTCTGTGGGGACTGGGACAAGTACACAAGACAAGTCACGCTGATCATGTGAAGACACTAGGGCGACGGGTAATTTATAAGTATAACAATTATCACGTTTACAGGTGTCCGTATTTCATTATTTGTATCCAGCACCATTTCGGTCAAGCAAGTCTACAATAGAACAATCGGTCCAAATCCATCATTTTTCCTATAGGTCCTTCCCGTCCTTCCGGTTACAACGGCGGAGGCGGAGAGGATGTTCAGTATGGTGGAAAAGAATATCCTCTCTCCGAGCGACAATGACCGAGCTCCGGATGACGGAGGCGCTGATCATGTGCGAAGCCCACCGCGAGACCTATAGGTCTGACCTATACGGATGACATTATAATGTCATCCGTCAGCGAAGTCGTTGATTTTTTTGCGCAATCGGGAAGTCGCCAGCTAGATTATGTCAGGCTGCCGCTGCCTGGCTGGCTGCCGCAGGTTTCTGCCATAGACTGTATGGTAGTTATATGAGAAATGCAGCCCTCATCGTAGTAGGTATCGGTTACTTCGTCTGGGTGTGTCGTATCTATGTACTCGCCGAGATGCACAAATGATCTCGAGGTCCGGGAGCAGGGACATATTTTTTCAAGAACCTGGGAATGGAAGTTGATCATCCTATCCGTATGCGGTGCATACTGCATAGATGGGTAGCTAAAGTTTCTTGAAATGCATATTGAATTTGACGCCATGATCGGGTCATCTGTATTATTGTTTTGGATGGCGGAAGTGCGACTGGTTCGACCATGTTTGACGTCCTCGCGCCTTTAGCTCTTTTTTATCGGAGCGCAACAGATAACAACGACAAACATTTGTGCAGCGAAATGCACATTCATTTTTCCGGTCGGACCATCCCCTCGGTTTACTATCCGAGATTCGGAGCTGGGAATTCTGAAGAAAACTGCCATTGATTTGATGCTCCAAGTTTTGTTTTAAATTTCTATGGTAGCTTCTTTCCACTAACATTTTTTGCCTTGCCCCCCCCAAAAAAAATCTAAGATACTCTTGTTTTTTTTTGCAAGGGTCGTCGAACCTTGTAGCAAAAAGTAGTTGGCCCCGAAGACGAACGGATGGATCCGTCCTCGGCCCTTGCTGTTAAGGGCAAAGCCGGCTTGATTCAGCGCACATTTTTCATGTTTTGTTCCCCTTGCAGTCGGGAACGAAAACATAGGTACACCTTTTTCGATATCCCAAAAGGTCGAATAGCTAAACAAAATCATTAGAAATCGTGTGGTTGCAAAATAAAGTGGCCCAAATCCGGAGAGATTTTCGAAATTGGGGGCACCTAGGTAAGATCCGCTCAAACTGGTTGCCCCTCTCCCTCCCTCCCTCCTCCCCTCCCCCCCCCCCCCCCTCCCAAACGGCCGGCTGGATCCGCCCTTGATGCGCCGAACATATTAACAAGGAACGACTTGAACTTCAAAACATCAATATTTGGCTACTGAAAACGGGTCTTGTTTTCTGGTAGCTATTACATTGTAAATATATGTTACCCTAACTTTATTCCGGGCTATGGCAACCCTGATAGATCGCCACTCTAAATCACGATAACCATCATCATCACCTTTAATTTACTTAAAATCCTTCAACCTATGTGTTTAAGCTATATGACTACGTGAACTGAATCAGGGACGTAGGCCACGGGGGCCTTGCCCCCTCCCCCTGAGCGATCCAGTTTACACTAGATAAATGGGATTCCGTCAAGCTTTAACATTAAGACTATGGGCGTTGCATTTGAAATATCTCCGACTACACCCCCCCCCCCCCCCCCCCTCCACCTTCGGCAGGTGAAAAGGTATTGTGGCCCCGCCCTGTACAAAATCCTGGCTACGTGCCTGAACTGAATTGATCGAAGTCTTGCCCCCGTATGTCAAAATCAAATCCGCCGCCACTGATTGCTATGTAATAATTCTGACATCATTTTCCTTCAAGGGCATTGGCTAATGTACATAATGGTCACCAGGACTACCGTCTTCAACTACAAGCGAGCCGACTTCATCGCACTCCGCAGATGTCTCTCACTTCTCCCCTGGACACTGCTGGACGGCGTGGAGGTGAATGCGGCAGTAGACACCTTCTACTCGATGCTGGAGACTGCCGTGGCCGACCACATCCTAACAGTGACGCTCAGCCGCCGTTTTCCGCCGTGGCTCAGCGCAGCGGCTTGCCAGACGCTGAGGGTGAAGGAGACGGCTTTCCGGAGACTTCGTCGGAGCTCCACACCTGAGTCGAGAGAGGACTTTGGGCGGAAGCGGAAAAACTTCAAAGACGCGTGTGCTCGCTGTTACTCTATATATGTTATCTCTCTCTCTATATATATATCTGTATATAACTATCTGTTATCTATCTATATCTGTATATAACTATCTGTTATCTATCTATATCTGTATATAACTACCTGTTATCTATCTATATCTGTATATAACTATCTGTTATCTATATATATATATCTGTATATAACTATCTGTTATCTATCTATATCTGTATATAACTATCTGTTATCTATCTATATCTGTATATAACTATCTGTTATCTATCTATATCTGTATATAACTACCTGTTATCTATCTATATCTGTATATAACTATCTGTTATCTATCTATATCTGTATATAACTATCTGTTATCTATCTATATCTGTATATAACTACCTGTTATCTATCTATATCTGTATATAACTATCTGTTATCTATCTATATCTGTATATAACTATCTGTGTACTTTAGTGGAGAATTTTAAAACGAACCCCAAGAGGTACTGGTCTTTCTTAAAGTGTTTCAATAGGAAAGGTTCTGTAAACCCGGTTCTCAGGGACGGTACACAACTTGTATCTGATGACAGCAGACGAGCTTCACTGTTAAATGAGGTCTTTGCCTCAAAGTTGTGTGACCAGGTAGAGTCTACCCGCGCGCGCCTGACTAGCATGTTCCTGCTTTTAACAGTGTCAGTGTATCCCAGGACAAGGTGCGTCTTATTCTTAAGTCTATTAATGCAAGTAAGGCTTGCGGCCCCGACAACATTAGTGCCCGCATAATATGTGAATGTGCTGGAGAGTTGAGTGTGCCATTGACCAAAATGAGCACCCTGTCTCTGCATCAGGGAACGTTTCCAAAACGGTGGAAGCGGTCAAACATTGTACCGATCTTTAAAAAGGGTGATAAGAAGGCATCCGAGAATTATCGCTCGGTATCCCTGCTTCCGCTGTTTGGGAAGGTGCTTGAAAAGGTTGTGTATGATGCACTGATGCAACACGTGTCACCTGTCCTCTCCGAGGCACAGCACGGTTTTCTCCCACATCGCTCGTGCGTCACCAATTTAGCAACATACCTGCACCACGCCTGGACCTCAATATCGGATGGATGTCAAACGGACACAATTTACACATATTTTTCGGCCGCTTTCCAGTCTGTCAGCCATCAGCTGTTGATCTATAAGCTGCAAAATTATTATCATGTGTCCGACAAAGCTCTAGACTGGTCTACCTCATATCTGTCCGATAGGGAGCAAAGGGTGGTGGTGAATGGCAAAACATCGGAGTGGCGTAACGTAACACCAGGCGTCCCGGAAGGGTCGCTTCTGGCACCTCTTTTATTCGCGCTTTTGATTAATGACTTGCCCATGGCTGTGAAATCGTCCCAGTGGGTCATGTACGCGGACGATGTCAAATGTACCACCGTGTGGGGACAACGTTTGATGGTAACCAGCTCCAGTCTGACCTAGATAGTCTCAGCAGATGGTCGGCAGACTGGAAGCTACGCCTAAATCCATCACAAATGTTTTGCCTTCACGGTGAGCTTAAGAACATCTCCTGTTCAACATGCATATTCCATCGGTGGATCGGTTCTTGAGCGCGTTTCTGAGGTGCGTGATTTAGGCGTCATGTTTAATACAAAATTAACCTTCTCGGCTTACATCAATCAAACTATTTCTAAAGCCAACAGAGCTCTCGGCGTTTTGATCAGATCTTTCCAAACTGGTCTCCCTCGGCAGAAATTATGCAAGGAAACCTTGCAGGCCACGTGCCATGCAAACGTCCGGTCCATCCTGGAATGCGGGTATGTAATTTGGGGTGGCGCGGCCAAGTCACATGTGGAGCGACTGGAACGCGTTCAGCATAAGTTTCTTATGTGGATGGCGTCCCGAGCCAATAATGTTGTGACTCGCTCTCTGGCCTATGAAGAATTGCTGCAAATGTTTGGTATACCTACATTGAAGGCCAGACGTCGACAGTACGACCTGATGTTTCTGAGGAACATTTACCGAGATAAGGTTGACTTCCCCTATCTGCTCAGCTGTTCCTCGCTCAACATCCCTGGTGCGCCACCCGTCGTCTATCGCTGTTCCAAACACCGTACGCTCGTGTGAACACTGTAAAGACAGGGATTTTAAACCGCCTTCCCGAGGAGATGAACTGCTTTTTACGTAAAGTTCCGGCGGTAGATATGTTTAGTATGAGCATATGTTCGTTTAAAAACTGCGTGAAAATGTACGTCATCGTGGCGCCATAGGATAAGTTTTGTATTCTTAGAGTATACCTTTACTGTGCATTTTGAATGTTTATCATCTTTATTATTTATTATGTGTATTTGTTTTGTGTATGTATGCTGTTTTAACTTTTGACTTCGCCTGTCACTGGGCATTGCCTGTTGGTGATATTTTGATAATAAACAAATAATAAACAAAATAATATTGAATATTGTTATATTACTAATTTGTTCATATTTCACGTAGTATTATTTAATGTTGTCTCTAGGTGTTTGGGACGCTGATTTTGAGTTCACGCTCCATTTTAAACCATTCTGATTCATTCAGGTACCTTTGATGGCCACCTGGGGAGTCCGGAATCGATGCGGGGTCAGCCTGTTACATAATTTGACCTGACCTGACCTGTGCAAGTGACCAGAGGTAACGATGGTTGGTGTTACTAGATACGCAAGGCATACCTTAGTGTTGTGCATCTTATCCGGTGTCTCTATCTGCAATGGTATTCGTTATGTGGCCTGTGTGGAAGAAGAAAAAAGTCGCGATAATTCGTAAAATGCAGATCATTGACCTGACCTGACAGGTCAACCGTGTACCGAAATACAAAAAACTAGGCATCATTGGAGAGCTCAAAGGATCAGCAACACATTGTTTTTTACCGCATCGCTCTACCCTTCTTACTTTGCATACGGCTAGGGGGTCATCGGTTCGGCCTCACCAAAATAGCCAGGCCGCCGACGGGCCTCGAACATGCGATTGTCAAATCGTCGCGCGATAAAAGTGTTAAAAGCTAACTAAAATTCAACATCACCACTGCATCAGCACACCTGAGTACATTAGGATCCATCTGTATTGGAGCGTTGTCTTGCAATATTGTATTTTCACCCCACCCTACAATGTGCAACGAAACTTATCTCACTTTCCAGCATATGCCATCATGCAATGGGCCGCACATGAGCCAGCGCCGTAGTCAACACGTTCACACTCGTGGTCCTATATGAGGCTCGTCTACCGCTACACCAAAATGTTGTCACGCTTATCAATTTGAGAAAATTACCTCTTCCATACTCAGCGCTACCTCTTCCCTAATAACTAACCACTGTTTGAATGGGTGTTTATTTTTTGAATGGGCAATGTTTACTAAAAGGTACAATATATCCATACTGGCATACGGGGGATCTGGTCTTTTTCAACACTGCTGATTTGTTATAAGGGGTATATATAGCCATGCCATGCATGGCAAATGTATATACATGCTGTTCCTTCATAAGTTTGTATGTGAATGGTTTGTTTATTATAACTTTATGTTGATTGTACCAGTAATATAATTTTTGGGAAAGATTGTACTTATGTTTTCACTGTGATGCCACTGTGACCACTGACCAGTTTTCCATTTGCTATTCGCTGACCTTTGTTGTGCCACCGAGTCACTTATCTGAAGCTTTCTGCAACTATGCATTAAATACATTTTGAAGAGAGGTGAATAGACACATGAAATTGCCAGCTGTGTTTTGTTGCACCCAGATCTCAGATAGCACACCTGTCCAAAGGCTTGGTGAAATGTGAATCAGTAATTAGTAGAGGTATTGTTTGCATGATTTTTTTAGTAACACTCGCCTAATGTTTTTTTTTGCAGGCCAAGAAGGGGACCAGAAACCTCTCCGGACAGGCACGCAGAATCAATGAGGGGAGAGGTGTTGAACCATCTGTCGTCGTCAGCGAGGGCAGCTTTACCTGACATGGACTGCCTAAGCCCGAAACACTGGAACTGGCTGATGGAGGTGTTCTACGCCGTGGCATCTGATATAGCAAAGTAAGAGAAGAAATGATCTATCCTCTAACCAGACTGGTTGTCATCATACTCCTTATCTACAGCTGACGTGTTGTGTACTGGCTATACCATTCATTCTAAGCTGACCATCGAATGCTGGTATACCCGTGTGTTGTGTATTGGCCATGCCACTCGCTGTCTACAGCCGAACATCGACTGCTGGTATACCCGTGTGTTGTGTATTGGCCATGCCACTCGCTGTCTACAGCCGAACATCGACTGCTGGTATACCCGTGTGTTGTGTATTGGCCATGCCACTCGCTGTCTACAGGCGAACACCGACTGCTGGTATACCCGTGTGTTGTGTATTGGCCATGCCACTCGCTGTCTACAGCCGAACATCGACTGCTGGTATACCCGTGAGTTGTGTATTGGCCATGCCACTCGCTGTCTACAGCCGAACATCGACTGCTGGTATACCCGTGTGTTGTGTATTGACCATGCCACTCGCTGTCTACAGGCGAACACCGACTGCTGGTGTGCGCAGTGTGTTATGTGCTGACCATACCATTCCCTGTCACAGCCGACCACCGATTGTTGGCGTAGTCGTTGTTTACCTATTGTACCTTCCTACCTAGATGTACCTATTTGTGCCGTTTGACATGTTGACACTAATCCTCCAGCTTATTGATTTCGATTTTTCATCAATATTATATCGGTTGGTAGTTGTATTTCAGATATACATTTATTTCAACACACGCACTGCTGGGGGTTCGCGCCAACCACGAGCTGCCGGGGGTTTGCCCCCCCCCCCCCCCGTAAGATCTCGAACACCATGCAACGTAGCGACAAGCAGAAAACGGCGTTAGATAGCTCGAGACAAGCTGTATCGAAAGTTTATCAGTCTTGTTTTAGGTCGTCAATATTGAGGTCGCCAGAGGTCACCGAAGGTCAAATTTCGGCTATATGAGTGTCCTTGATAAAACCGTCTATATCTCGATAACTAAAAGAGCTAGCGACACGCGTAAAAAAACGTTCGAAAGATAATCATTTTTGTCGCTAAGGTTTCACTGGAATTGACCTAAGGTCAATAGTTAGGTCAGCAGAAGCCATTTAATTTGAAACATTCTAAAAATCGCCTAAATGTTAAGGAATAACTTTTGAGGAATTGCTTCTAGCATGATAGAATAAAACAGATTTCACCGTTGTTTGCCTCGTCGAGACACATCGAATGATATTTTGGTTGACCTACTTATGTCATATCTCAAAATTGACCTGACCTGAGGTTAGGTCAATGTCAATTATTGCATCAATGTATTTGTCTCCAAGCCCCAAATACAACGGTGAAAACCCCATTGATCTACCTTGATTTGGTGAATAGTTATTGAAGAAACCCTATACGTGCCCTGGGGGGTCACCTGAGTTGACCACGTAGACGTCAAAGAACAGAAATGTGGCATAGGGCTTTGCATTTGGCACAAGAGTGATGGATCTGTTGAAAACTGGTCAGATTTAGCCATTTCCTGTGGATTTATAAGTGTTTTAACTTTTTCCCATTTATTTATAATGGGGAGGTCACGAACTTGACCTGGACTTAGGTCGCTGTCTCGTTCTTCTAGTTATGTTACGATTCGTTGATATTTGTATACTAACTGTGGTTTCTGTTATTTTCAGATATTGAGAAATACAGAGTTGTAGACCTGGCTACCAGAGTGTAACATGGAGAAGCCGAACAGAGCGTAGTAGGCACAGAATCAGAGAGAGCGTTACACTGGCGACGAGGCGTTCCAGATCGAAGAGCCAGGAGGTCAAGATCAAGACCGAGGAGATGAGCGAGGAAGGTCAACAGGTGGTTATGAGCCAGGCTCAGCTCCAGGAGCTGCTGGCTGGTGTGGTGGCATCTACAAGGAGCCAGCAGCCATCCTCCGAGGGGGCAAGTGGTATAGGTCCCATGCCACCCTGCACCCTCGGCAGAGACAAAACCAGAAGATTCAAGGCCTTCGAAGATTGGATAAAGGAGGCAGAGGCTAAGATGGAATATCTTCGCATCATAGATGGCAGCAGGAAAATTTCCTACATCAAGAGTCATGCAGGACCAGAACTCATGACATTTTGGGAAAAAGAGGTCCGGGTCAGATTCACACCTACGAGGGATGGCTCGGGAGTGACAGAGAGCGCTTCACACACCTACGACGAGATCGTGCAGCTCTCCAAGGCTGAGCTATTGGCGCTAGCCAGCCGGGACCGGGCAGTCATTGACCTGCTCAGGATGGCGCAGGGAGACATGAGCGCCATGGAGTTTGTAGCAGCCGTGGAGGATCAATCTCATCTCTGCCAGGCCGACACGCAGCCGATTATGGAGGGAGACCTGGTCAGAATGGCACTGATTGGCGGTATGCGAGACAGGGCTCTGGTGGAGAAAGCACTGGCAGAAAACTACAGGCTTAAAACGACGATCTCCGTCATGAAGACGAGGGAGACGAGCAAAGCCAACACAGTCGCCATGAGGGGACTGGCGGAGGCCAGTGAAGTCAAACGACTCAAGACCAGAGATCGTCAGTAGTCAGATCTGGAGGAAAAGAACGAGACCATTGCACGACTGGAAGAGGAACTGGCTGTTATGAAGTTCAAACGACAGGGTCAATACAGCTCCAGAGGGGACGCAAGTGGTATCAGATGCCGCCACTGCAACCTGCCCCACGACAGAGAAGAGGAGTGCTCCGCTAAAGGCAAGCGATGCTACGCTTGCGACGGGCGCGACCACTACGCCAGGGCACCGGCGTGCCCAGACCGAAACTGAGGACCTCCAACCAGGTCAAGACGTGACGGCCCAGCTGGCGTCAAGAGGAACACAACCAGACGGCTGCAGAATACATCCAGCGAGTCCGAAGTGAGCGGAGACGAAGCAGTCATTCACAGAGTGATGAGTGACGAGAGAGCGTGGCCGGGAACGAAGCCTGGCGCCAAAGAACGATACTTGTTGAAGGTAACCACGAAGGAGAAGACCACGGACGAGAAAGAGAAACCCACCAAGCAAGTGGACGTATGGGTTGGCGGCATACCAACCCTGCTGTATGCCGATACCGGCAGCAAATACACAATTATCAACCCCGCCATGTACCATCGCCATATGGGTGAGGTGGTGCCGGCCCGCTGCGCGCTCAGGGCTTGGGGCGCCTCCAGCAACCTAGACGTCAAAGGGATGGTGAAGACAGAATTCGCAACAGCCCGAGGGACAAAGAGAACAACTTGGGTGTACATAGTGGCAGGCCACCGACCAGAGCCACTGCTAGGGGGCAAGGACGCGGAACGACTCGGCATCCTATCGTTCAACCCCAACGGCAGAGTGCCCACGGAGGAGGAACTAGGCCCCTCCAGCCTGGACAAAATCGAAGACGGGGGCGTTCCCGACAGACGGAAAGCGTCCTCAACGGAGGAGGAGAACCACCAAAGCCTGAAGAAAATGAAGGAAAGGTGCATCTCCGACAAACTAAGGGCGGCAGGATTCAAGGTGGAGACTGGCAGATCCAAGACCGAGGCAGTCACACAAGGTGAGAAGGAAGCAGCCATGAAGAGCGTAGCCCGTTTCTACAACTCTGTGTGTTTCTCCCCGGGATCGGTTGCGTCAAAACCGAGCCCGTGAAGCTAGAGTTCGAAGAAGGCTTCAAGCCAACGCAGCCGCCGCGCAGAGGCGTACCCTACCACTATCAGGAGAGGTTGTCCCAGCACCTAGACATGATGAGAAATGAGGGGGCAATTGGAGACGTCAACCCGAGAGAACCTCTGGATTGCGTTATGAACGTCATCACAGACAAGAAAGAGAGTGGTCAGATTCGAATGAACATTGACGCAACACCCCTGAACAAGGGCATGAAGATGACCAAGTACCACGTGGAGACGGCTACAGAGGTCCGACACGAGCTCGAGGGCGCGGCAGTATTCTCTGAATTGGACATGGGATACGGCTTTGATCAACTACCACTGCATCCCGACACTGCCAAGCAAGCCGTCTTCCAGACCCATGAAGGCATCCACCGGGTGAAGCGACTGTTCTTCGGACTTCGACCCGCCTCAGGGATCTTCCACCACGAGGTTTCCAAGTGCTGCAGGGGCCTCAAGGGCGTGACCACCATCCACGACAACATCCTCGTGTATGGTGCCACGGTGGACGAACACAATCGACACCTGGAAGCCTGCCTGCAGAGGGCTGAGGAGAAAGGTGTCAGACTCAAGTTGTCCAAGAGCACGTTCTGCAGCTCCGAAGTCACCTGGTTTGGCCGCATCTTCAGTGGCACAGGCGTGTCAGCTGATCCCAACAAGATCGCCGCCATAGTTGAATCCGGAAGACCCGAAACCGTAGAAGACGTCAGGAGCTTCCTACAGGCCTGTGCGTACAACGCCAAATTCGCCTTTGATCACTCCAGCCACGCCACGAACCAGGAAGTAACAGCGCCTCTTCGAGAGATGCTCAAGGCGGGGGCGAGGTTCTTATGGACTGAAGAAAGAGAGCACAGCTACCAGACCCTTATCAACATCCTGTCGGACAAGGCGACTCTTCGACCATTCCGACGAGATAGGCCAACACACTTCATCTCAGTTGCGTCCCCCAAGGGAATCGCCGCCTCGGTGTACCAGGAGGAGGAGGACGGGACTCTGGTTCCAGTGGACCACGTGGACAGGGCTCTGTCCGCCGCAGAACAAGCGTGGCAGTCACAGATCGAGTGGGAATCGCTTGCCAAGTCCTGGGGCATGAGGCAGCTCCGCACCTACCTTGTGGGTAGCCACTTCACCAGTTGGGGCGACCACGCTCCGTTGGTACTGCTATACAACAACGCGGCGAGGCCGGCCAGCAGGCGGATAACCAAGCACAGGCAGCAGGTGCAAGACCTCTTCTTCACCGACAAGTTCCTAGCCGGTAAACAGAACACATGCGACTTCAAGAGTCGATTCCCCACGTCCCTCAGCGGCCTTTCACCTGCGGACAGGGAGAAGTTAGAGTTGAACGACAACGACTCCGTGCAGGTGATGCGCAAACTGGTGGCGGACCTACCCCCGGCAATATCCATCGACAGGTTGAAGGAGGCGGCTGCTCGGGACGAGACGTACCAGATGTTGGTACAGGCGGTCACGTCCGGCTGCAGGCCACATCGGGATGAGCAGTTCCTTCCCTACTCCAGGGTCTGGCCGGAGCTCAGCGTCCTCGATGGCCTAGTCATGAGAGGCGACAGGATCGTCATTCCGGATGCGGATCTGGGTTGCGACGTCGGTAACATGCGTCAGTGGGTGGTGAAGTTGGGCCATGAGGGTCACGTTGGCGCTGATGCCGCTAAGAGGCTACTCCGGAGGCGCCTCTGGTTCCGGGCATGGACTCCATGGTGGACGCCAGGACGCGCGCATGCCTCGCCTGCAGCGCTGGGACGAACATGCTGCACAGGGATCCCCTGCGGCCCACGAAGGCGCTCGATCTGCCCTTCACTAGGGTGGCAGCCGACCACTGGGGCCCCACACCATGTGGCCGATACACCCTGGTGGTGATCGATCTCCTCACCAGATACGCGGAGGTAGAACTAGTGAAGAGAACCTCCGCCGAGGACAACATCCACGCACTGGACAACATCTTCTCTCGCCACAACCCACCGGAGGTCCTGCTGACGGACTCGGGACCACCGTTCAACACGGGACCAAGCCACCCGCTGCAGTGATACTTCAGTGCGATGGGTATCGAGCACAGGACTACCATCTCTGCAGAGGACCCAGAACCCAATGGCGTCTGCGAGGCCTTCATGAAGCACCTGAACATCACCATTCCGTCAGTGCCCTTTAAAATTAAAAAGCGTATGCAGTTAATTATATTTGCAACAACCTTAGCCTATTTAATAATAAAACAGCAAAATTTGCTATGGCTCGACTTTGGGACCGTAGGAGTTATGTGACCTATACCTTAAACCACAGATATACTATTAAAGGTCCAGTCTCGACGAATTCGTATGCTTCGACTTTGGGCGGGCGCCAATACCACAGCCAAACTGGATGAGAGCGGCCATCATGAATCTAGTACTGAGCACAGCTGGGACCAACGTTTTGGAGTCAGAAATAAATATAAAATGCTTTGCTGATACACTGCTTTAGGTGCTGCAGGAGCAAGTTTGAGCTTTGAGCATACATGATTGTTGATCCCCACCATTCATTTAAGTTGCTTTTTAGAAATCCTCCGGAGGTGGCAATATCCCTTTAACGTCATGATTGTGTTATTTAATTTGTGAAAACTTCAATCACGTCTTCTGTTTTCAGATATCGAGACGCTCGGCCTGTCCTCGACTTATGGGTGTCGGACAATCGGCATTCGACACGCGAAGTCACAATGCTGGACTGTCGCTGTCAAACAACGAAGTCGAGGTGTAGAGCTGCGTGGTGTGCGTTGGAGAGGATCTCCAGGACGGGGCTATTCTCGGGGCTGTTGCGCATATGGTTTTCACTAAGCAATCAAAGGTGAAACTCTGGTGATGTTCGTACAAGCCTCGTGCCTGGACGTCAGTGAAGGGAAGTGTAAAAAAGCGGCTTATGTGTTGGCTTACCTTGGCCTGCACGGGTAAGCCTGCACATTAGCCCCTGCCTATAGCGGTTATAGCCATGTGTGTACATAAACAAGCACCAGCATGTGGCGTTACAATGGTACGAATGCCTTGTTTCCAAAGTACCCGGTGTTCAGCGTGAACAGATGCACTGAGTTCATTGTAAAGGTTCAGAGGAAGTGTGAGAAGTGTTCTGAGTTCGGTGTTAAGGCGGCCGCACACTAGGCCATTCGGTGCGCGGAGGTCGCGATATCGCTGTGACTTTCCGCGCATCTTTAGCGACTTTCCGCCTTCGCGTCAGCCGAAACGTCAAAAATCGCGGACGAATGTCGTCGGCCGACCATCTGCGGACCGGCGGGAAAAAGCTGATTCGAGCGAGCTTTTTTCCGCGACTGAACGCCGCGGAACCGTGGACAACAAAATTGATCAGGCTAACAGCGGCGAATCTATGCAAGATTGAGGTACAAATTTTGAACAGCATGCTCTTGTCGCTGTTAAATTTATTATGTAAAAGTGTCGTGGTTCTAAACTTACATCTTCGTCGAAAAATGGCCATCATTAACCCGCGCACTGCAGGGGGTTGATTTCCGCCCCCCCCCCCCCCCCCCCTCAGGTTTTTCAAAGATAGCGAAAAAAACGGCGGCGCGCAGCGCCGCCGGGTTTTGATACACCTGTTAGGACATCAATTGCGCACACTTTGAGAGAGAAAAAATATTATCGGATCATCTCAGATCAGGTCACCAGACCAGGTCAAGTGACCCCACCACCAAAAGTGTTTGCAGTTGTGCCAAAGCCAGAGTTTTTCACCGATCAGGTTGAATCTTACAGGATGTCATGAGGGCATCAGTACTTACAATTCGTATAACTCGGAATTTGTATATCTGTGACCTAAGGTCAGGTCAATTTCGTAACCTCCCCATAATAAGTCAATTGGGAAATATACAAATGCTTCCTATTTCAAGGATATGCATGGTACTAGTCCAATTACTTCTGGATCATGTTATTATAGGATATTCTTGATGATTCAAGTGTAAGTTTTGTTCAGTGACCCCTATTGGGTCATTTGAGGTCATGCGAGGTCACCATCACTTTTTGTCAATAACTCTCGACATAATGACGATAGAGAAGTAAAACAGACATCAATGTGTTTGTCTCGTCGAGACACGTCTTCCCATATGCAACATGCCCTACTTGGGTCACCACTTAACCTTGACCTTAGGTCAAATTGTTAAGTTGACTTAGCAAGGTCACCATATAAATTATGCAAAGCGCCTTGACAAGATAAACACAATGGCGTTAACAGTTTTCCGTTATCTTTATTAAGTAAAAAGTTAATAGCAAAACACGATTTAGCCAAAAAACGTCATTTTCTTCTTTTTGACCTCTGGCGCCTCAAATATTGATTTGCTTTTTTTTGCTTTTTTTTCTCGCTTTTTTCCGTTTATTTCTAAATATCATCGTTTCTGAGATATATGGGAATTTCTGGAGCAATGTCCTAAAACAGGAAAACTGGAAATATTGACCTTTGATGACCTCTGGTGACCTCAATTTTGACCTGACTTAAAAAAACACTGAAATACTTTCGATAGAACATGTATGAAGCTATCAAATGCCTTTTTCCGCTTCTCGCTACGTTTCTTAGTTTTCGAGATCTCAGGGGGGGGGGAAATCACTCCCCCCCTGCAGTTCGTGTTCGGCGCAAAGCATCTGCAGTGCGCGGGTTAAGTTACCTTGGGACAGGCTGTAGGCACAGGTTGCCACATGCTGTAGGTCGGCGTGGCGGAATCTCGCGAGCAGACAGCGCCGAATCCGCCGGAACGAGAACGATATTCCGCGGTATCGCCGCGATTTTCCGGGGCGGAATTTCGCAGTGATATCGGGCGCCGAATTCGCAGTGTGCGGCCGCCTTTAGTGGACAATTTATACATAAGAGTCATAAATAAGCGTCGGTGCCGTTCTACCATGTTTTGTTCGGAATTAAAAAAGGATGGAAATTTATGTTTGTTTGTTTTGTCATCCACGGATTCACGGGACTCACGTTTGTACGTGGGCTAAAAAGGAGGGGATGGGACGGTATTTTTATGTCTCGCGCAAGATTCGATAAATGTATCGTTCGATAATCCTCTACGATCTACGCTTAGTAGTCAGTTTCATAAAGG